>JXSR01S011009.1:39283-53245 GCA_000969725.1 Ophiothrix spiculata
CTGGTAACCCTCGCGCGTTTCTGTTTAGTGAGATATTTCCCGCATTATTTTTTTTCAATCTTTACTTTTGATAAATAACAAAATTCTGCAAAAAATGGAGACTTGCGTAATTTTTAATTGTTGTATATTATTTTACATACCACAATCTCAATCTACATTTGATCTTGCTCGAGATACTCAAGCCATCAGACCATCTTCAACTCATTACCTCATCAGTTGAGTGGTATAACCATGATAACATAGAATTCTCAACTTTGAGCAATTTTAAACTAAACTGAATGTTAGTAAGTAAAGATGCATTGAACAAAACAAGTCGCATGTTGTATTATTTGAAAGAGAAAGTAAGGGCGGCTACAGTTATATACAAAGTTTTTATGGTTAATAATATTAATTAATAAATAATATAAGAAACCAAGAGCATTGTTTTGATGTGTTTTTCTTTCTGCATTTTTGTTGAAAAAAAAGAAAAAAGAAAAATAGCATATCGCATTGCATTTTCAAAAAGTAAAAAATAAAAAAACAAAAAGCCGCGTATCGCATTACACTTTTCAAGCATGTTACCAGAAACAAACTTGTTTTTTATTTTGCCTTATAAGTTTTAAGTTGTTTCCATCAAGCAACCCTCTGAATATGAGGGGTGCTCTGACAAAATGAGCGGAAAGTCACGAATTTCAAAATTGAGTTTATGACATATTTTAATTCCCTACAATCTCAGCTTTCAAATGGTATATTATATGCCACACTTTCTTGTGTCATTCTCCATTTAGATATCAAAATACAAAAAGTCCACTGAATATCTGGCAATAAAAACTAGCTGAAAATCGATTTAAAAATTTCTGATCACTATTATGTGTGATAGCAAAATGTAATCAATTAACCGTGATTAATTGCACTTCCCTGCATAATTGACCTTCAAAACTCAAGGTATAGTTAAACACATATGTATGGATTTAATGTCAAAAAATCAAATTTGACCTTTTCACCATATTTTTACTGTAGACGCCATATATTCAAAATCTGCATTTGCAACTTTCTGCTCATTTTGCCAGAGTAACCCATATATAGTTGTGTATTTGCTAGCATATTTCTGATATACAAAATAATTGTGTATGCGCAAACCTTGAATAAAATGCTTCTATACTTAATTTACAACAATATATATAAACCATATTCAAATACAAGGATTGTCTTATCATATAAATGAATCTTTTTATCAAAAGAAATTATCTCCTAGATTAAATACACAACAAGCCTTGCGCATTTTCTGAATACACTGCCATTGTTCATTTTCCTTGGAATTGAATAACAACGAAGATGCATAACCTTGATAGATTACAGATCTTGTTCCCTGTGGGTATTCATACATATGGTAGATGCAAGACCTACAATCTTTGAAAAAATGTGTTGGGACACTTGCGAATATTTACAGTAATAATTCGCACAAGTACTGTAATTTTTACACATTATTTTTTCAACAATCTTCAAGTTGTAGTTTGAACCCTTCTTTAAGCTTGCCCTTAAACCCTCCCCTCCACTTGACCAAACAATGTTCAGGGATGCTACAACAAATCTTATAACATCGTGTCATTCAACATTGAAGTGGGGGAGAGGGGGCTCAAATTTAAACATTGCCGTCAAAGTGTTCCAACTCCCCTACAAGATCACAAAATAATAACAAAAAGAAAACATTCTACATGCACTAAATTTTCTAAAACAAACTTCTTCATTATGAGACACGGAATCCAAGTTAATACAGTATCCAAGTTGTCATATACAAAATTAAAATCCCATGTTTTTAAGAATCCTCAAAACCTACCTCTCAATGAATGACACGTTCAGTACACAAGACTATCATATAACATGATACTCTATTCATCATTCCACATGTTTTGCATTTTGCTACTTCATTTTGAAAGAGAAAAAGAATCAGTTCCTCTTTGCAAGAAATTCTCCACAATACACCACTCTGACATGATGCAATCATGCATATAAATCTGCATTGTACAATTCAAGACTATCAATAGACTGACATTGCATTTCAGCACCTAAGCCATCGCTGATCCCACATACTGTTTTCATCAGTATTCATGATTTTAATCTACTTTTTAACAACTGCAGCAATGCACCTGTGACTCCCAGAAGCTTAATGTTCTAAATGTACTGTCTTTGGGTCTTTTAAAATTCAAAGGCAATAAGCACCACCGATCATATTTCCCTTAAGGGACAACATGTTCAAGATCCTTTCTATACAATGACATCAAATACATGACCTGAAAACTAATAAGAACAAAGTTGTCCTTTGATGAATTAAAGCTTTAAACCAAAGAGGCAGAATGCTGATTGCCTGAATCAGAAATGAACAAAGTGAGCTAAAGTGCATTCCGATTTGTAAAAAAAGACACAAAACTTCATTGAACATACCCAATTACATTGGCTGCCAGTTTTCCAAAACCTTGTATGGCATGTCACCTGAATATATGCATGACATTATTCAACCTTATGTTCCTACCAGAACTCTCAGATCCAGGCCAAGACCATTACCTATGGGGAGAGAGCATTCTCAATTAAAGCTCCAAAACTTTCATTGCCACTGGAACTCAAAAAAGCCAGAATTGTTTATACCTTTAAAAACTTTCGAAAGAACATCTTTTTAAAATTGCTTATGATTGGTAAGCTAGCCTCAGTTTGTTTTTGCTTTGTTTCTGATTTATGTTCATTATGTTGTTTAATTCCTTAGATTTATTGCGCATTGAATAATCTTACTGGATTTTAGAAGTAGCTTATATATCATCTGAAGCACACATGGCTCATTCCAGTGAAAACTTAACCTTGTTTGATTTCAAGCAAAAAATCAGCTTTTTTATTCGACCATATGAGCAGTTTTTTCAGTCATACATTTGTTACTCGGTATGTGAAAAGTATTTTCTAATCAGAAATTTTGAATTTTTTCTATCCGTGCATAAATGAGCACATGTTTTCATTCAAAAATGTCACAAATGTTACCAAAAAGTTACACCAAAATGTCACAAACGTTACCCGACGTTACCAAACAAAACATTGCATTTAAAGAAATCCTGAGGATAGAATTTCCTACCACTTTTATGAACTATTTGTAAATATGTTACCAATCATCTGTGAAAAGCGCAATTAAAATTTTGCTAACATGTCAGAGAAATTTTACTTTAAAGTCATTTGGAGAAAGAAAAAAATTCTGTGCGAGGTCACAAACGTTACCGAACGTTACATGAACTTTATTCAGTATTTAGGAAATTACTTTTAACACCTGCATGTCTTAATCCCCTCACAATCTAGTGAGCACCATTATCAACAACAAACTCGTTGATATAATGTTTATGCTAGGTTCTGTGGCCATTTAAAATTGAAATTTTCAATTTTTTCGGTCACAAACGTTACTTTGGAATCACCCATATACTGCATTCATACTCAACTACAATAGTACAATTTGCCATTTACATTTCCATGTCTGCAAATGCACCTGCGTCCCCAATTCTCATCTCATAATGCATTCAATCCTATCTTGAGACACTCATTCCTATTAAGAAACATTGCCTCTTGATGTAAACAGTTTAATATTTCAAGTTCATTTTACAAATGTGTGCCATTAATATCATCGTAACCAATTCTGTCATGAGGTGCGCAGACACTATACATCTGGTGTTTACCTCATTTGAAGCTGTTACAAGAAGCTTACAGTCTGCCGTGCTATTATTGTGGCAGTTTGTTCTAGATTTGGCATTTTTCTATTCGCTGTTACAAGAAGCTTACCGTCTGCCGTGCTATAATTCACAAGTGTCATGTGTTGTTTACAAACCGCTCACTGCCTTGTGGCAGTTTGTTCTAGATTTGGCATTGTCTCTGTGTATTTCTAGACAAAATCTGTTCTTACAAAATACAGGTTTACTATCAATTATTTCTAATTGTAATAGGTTACAACAAGATAACAATCTTTTAAAGTAATCAAAAAGACAACTAAATGCTTATACCTATCATAAAACACATTCATTTTTTTCTCTCATATAATTTCTTGAGCTCTCTGATTAAGTGTTGGGTTAAAAAAACCCAAGATACAGTTTTGTACATGTCACAAGAGATAGCATTTTAAACCTAGTGTTAATAGATACTTCTATACAGAAAACAAAATGTCTTTGAAACATTTCAAAAATATCTCAGCCGGTACAGTATCTTTCACTTCAAGCGCCAATTGCTTAGCCTGTTGTTGAAGTACTTTTTGATTATCTTCCAACTGATGAAAAAAGCAGAATACCAATTAAATACTTTTAAAATACTTGATACCAATATGAAACAATATCTTTGTAAAGAAGATGCGACTACAATATTTACTAAGCAATTAATTGAAAGATACCGGTACCTACAGAGATACTTTTGGAATATTCTGGTTTCTTAAACTTTGATTTAAACTTCAATGGACAATGAGATTGGAAAAGTCTATCAATCCCTTAACATGGTCCAGATTAGATGTGTGTTACTGTACAAATTGTTAAACTGGTTGTTGCGAGTGGCTTTTACAGGATAGAATGCAATACACTTTAAAAATAAATACCTTTGTTTGGTCCCACGCCAGGTACTTGATGGACCAAAGTGCCTTTGTTTTGCTTCCTCAAGTACCTATAGTCATCTGAAAATTTTTTATTCTGGGCGGGACCAAATTGCACCGTGCGTGAACAACAAACCAATCAAATCGATCATCAAGTCACACAGCAACAGATCAGACAAATCTCGCGAGCTCATGAGTATCGTGTGAGTTGTGTTGGAACTTTAACCCCGGCGCACCAGACGCTTAAAAATGAAAAGGTTTTCTTCACGTGACTTTAGTGTGTTTTCTTAAGTAACAACCATATACTGACTGACAAGTTTTGTTATGCAAAATAAAGATGTGACATGAGATTATTTACCAAAGAAATACAGAAGGCTTAAGGCTTTGGGAGAGAAAAAAAGTACACTCATTTTTATTAATTAAACCCAATGTTGAGCTCCATTGAAACATTCAAAACCTTGCACCTGGTGTAAAAAGGTGTTCAACTTAAGTAGGATTTTTTTAAACGTCTCTTTTAAACGTTTACACATGTAACATGTTTAGTGATAACCTCATTGGACTTGTTAATGACTGCTGTGACTGCTGTGCTATCATTCACAAGCCGAATGTGTTGTTTACAAGCTAATCATTGCCTACTGGCACAATGTTCTAGATTTTTGTGTATTTTCTTTTTGCTTGCAAACTATGTTAATAACACTATTTAGAGATTAAATGGTAGGACTTATTGTGTTGCCTGTCATCTATCGTCTCATAATGGATATACATTATTTTAAGTAATGGGCACCCCCGAGAATTACAAAAAATAAAAGATTATCTTAGTCAAGAATATGAGAAGTACATTTTAAGATCAAGAAAGAAGTCAATTATTTGCCAAAAAACAAAAGACATCATAATTGGGAAAACATATACTATTCAAATATAAAACATTCCAATTCAAGTAAAGAATTGCATGTCAGATGTGTGCGTACATCTACACCGCGCTGCAATTTTCAACGTGAAAGTCCACTGTGTGTAACACTAACGTGCTGTCATATATTGTCTCATAATGGATGGCTGTTTTAAGTAAAATCACATTCATTGACTAAGAATAAAAGTCTAGTTATATTTAGTATAATATGTGTTCACTTATCTCGAACCAGTCGTAAATACAGCAAACTGTTTTGCACTCTAAGTGAAACACATGCAAAGGCTGCGATTCTGCAAATCAATTTCTTGCTTCAGAAAACCTGCAAAATTTCATTTGAGAAGTATGTTTAGATTTAGAAGTATGTTTGTAAGCATAGGCGGCGGACCGGGGGATGACCCCTTCTTCCCCCCTAAATTTCACAAGGGGGGACGGACCCCCTCAAAAAAAAAGAAGAAAGAATGAAAAGGAAAGTAAATTTTCCCTTTGTTTTGATAATATAAACGTTGAAAATCCAAAAAAATCGCATGCTTCGCGCAAATTTTCAGATATTTTGTCAAAAATTGGCCATTTTAAGATTTTTTATATAATTTTTAGCTGAAATTAGCCGATTTGACAATTTTTTTTGCTCGCAAAAGAACATTTTTTCCTCAGACCATTTTTGTTCAAAAAAAGCCGTCCCCCTCCTAAAATTTTTACCTTCCGCCGCCACTGTTTGGAAGTATAAAAAACAGATTTTTTTTTAGGACCAAGGGGTTGCATTTATGGTTGCTTAGATAATCTAACAAATATATGTGGAGGTATCTAAAAGTTTTTAAAGATCACCATAATTTTATTATGTAACCCTTAAGTCATCTTTACAATGAAGAGACCCTACCCTATACTATGGTATCAAATATCTTAACTTCGGATGTGTCTTCATAGAGTTACTGGGCTGCAATGCTTCAAATGCAGCGATTTAATTTTTACACTTTGTCAATGAAAGACCCCCTTTTTTTGACCCAATTTGTCACCGAAAGAACCCTCCTTATGAGGTGCTCGGTGATACTCGTATGTCAGTTTCATATGTGAGTGCCCCCCCAGGATACTGACCTACATCATAATGCCATTTGATACTATCTAGAACTACCATGGCATAACATATTTCATACAAAAAACATACATAAAAAATTTCAGAAGCCTATCAGTAGCAGAAATGTGAAACCAATGATTTCTTTAAGTGGTTTGGAACTGATATGATAACAATCTATAGTCATAGTCTGTCTGAATCGAAATAGTTTAAAGTTTCATTTTGCATTGCTTCAATGGGTCAAGTTTCTGGATAAATGGGTCAATATGAAATGATTTTCAACCATTTCTTGCACTGTGAATATAATATATTACAATATAAAAACACTCATAATGCATATCAAATAATGCACAACAATTGCTTGTGCTCTGCCCAATTAAATATACAAATGATTATTTTGTAGAAGCGGATTTATACATCTGAAAATTTTCATACAAGCTTGATCAATGTAATTTAGGACCATCCTAGTAGATGTGGCATCTAGGGTTAGACCAAAGGGTAGGACATGACGTCATCAGATTTTGAAACTCCCATTCAAAAAACTTGAATTTTAACTAATTAAAAGCTCAAAATTTTCATTTTATGCCTTTACTTCTGAATTTTCTCATATTTTATTTTTACGCTAGTTTGTTGATTTTAAAATATGTGGTGCAAAAAGTATACCTCGATAGGCTTCATATTTGGCACAAATATGCTTGAAAGTTTCTCTATGATTTCTACCTACTTCCAAAAATGTGTGATGCGTAGATCAGTTCGGCGGAACTCACAATTCAAATACGTATCTAAATTTAAATACCCAGTATCAAAATTCTGATACCCGTATCTAAATTTGGATTAAAAACAGCTGAAACAGGATATCAGCTGAGAGTAATATTCAGCTTCGCCGCGCACCATACAGGTATGTATAAAAGTCAATAACATTATCATCATTTATCATCTAAATTCTAAGAAAGTTTTGGCCTAAATAATTTTGCCCTCTGTGATAAGGAGTTATCAAGACATGTTTCGAAGCTGTCCCGCTGGAATTGTACAGATAGAAATGACATTTCCACAGATACATTTATCATAGATGCAAGAAAGATGTTCAACATGTACTTGCCAGCTTGCGCTATCGATTTGTTTCCTGCGCCACAACAGGCGTATCAGAATTCCGATACCCCTCCATATCTTAATTCTGATACGGGTATCACAATTTGGATACAAAATGTACGTGGGTATCCAAATTCAGATACGTATCCAAATTGTGAGTTCCGCCGAACTGAATTTGGTTGCTGGATGTCATATGCAAATTTTCTTATTACAAAAAAAACCTCTTTCGCATGTAGAGGATACCTCAATCCCCTTATAAGTCTGTGCAATGAGGTTAAAATCATAGATCTGAAGAGTAATTCATCACCTCAATGAGCTCCATAGGATGTTCGGTTCAGGCTCCACATTTTTGTTGTTGAAAATTTGACCTTGACGGCTTTTTAATTATGTAAATTAGCTCATTAATATACATAGATTTTTGTTCATGTAATTTTTTCCATATGCTTCTTATATGGGCAAAGTATGAAGTTTGTTTGATATTTTTTGAAAAAAAGTTATCCAAATCCCAGGTAGCTCAAGTATCGAAGGCAGTCCAAGGTAAAAGAAGACCTCAGGACCTTCCCATCATGCATTGCTTCCAATGGGATTTTTGTATATGCTGCAATAAGAGGGTTTAGGGGTGAAACATAGCACAATTAGCAGACCATTTTATATTTCAGATATGTTTCATCCCTAAACCCTCTCATTGAAACCTGTACAAAAAATCCCATTGGAAGCAAGGCATGGTGCGAAGGTCCTGATGTCTTCTTTTGTCCAACAATGATAAAAGATAATTGAAATGTGAAATTATATATTTAGTAAGAAGCTGTTCTAAGAAATGTTTTTGTTTTCTATTTGATAAAATATCAACAATAAATCTAATTTTGTAAAGAAAACTCCATCGTTACTAGGCTAGTTCAAGGATAGAAATAAATTACAAATACAATTTATACAGCTTAAATAAAGTTAAAATAACAAATATTTAATTAATAGTGCATGTTCTTGGAAAACCTCTTGACTTCCTTGTTAATAAAAAATATAATCAATTATTCCTCAACTAAGATAAATAGTAACTCAATTTGAAAAGTCAAACAAACAAGATACCGGTACTTAACATCAAGATGAAATTTCCATCCCGCTTAACAACTTAATACTTGAAGTAGTATTTTCTGACAATTTAAGCATTATTCAATTCACATAAACATGTTCCCCACTCCCACACATATATAAAAATATTTTCAAGAACCCCTTTTCAAGCCTCCTCTTCTGCTCCCCAAGATGCCTATTTCAAGATTACTTCAGTTTCCAAGTCCCCCATAATCACAGAAAATGACTCAAAAATGTGTTTTTATAAAGTTTTCAGCGATTTTGAGCTCCAATAGTTGTATTTTTATGGTAAAAAACACTGTTCCTGAAACCTCAATTTGGAAAAAAAGTTCCATAGACCCTATTTCTGACAAAAAATCAGTTCTGCAAGACCCTATATGTTGAATATCATGGGTGGCACATACCTACCAAATTTATTTTTGAGTACCCCGGGCTATGTGCAGCGTATTTTCTGCAGAGCATTTTCATAACTCCTTGCAAATCTGTTCTGACAATCCATATTGATGGAAACACAAATATGTGGCTCTCCAGCCCGTATGAGCCATAAATGCTAGAAACTTCATTTTGCGCTACAGGTGAAAATACATGTCAAGGTCATAATTTGCCGAAATTGATTTTTTGACAGATTAACAATCCTTGTGCTCACTACAAAATTACCAACAAAGTTTCATTTCAAGAAAATGCTAGGAAATGTAGAATAAATCTTTTCTGAATCTTTAAGACAATCAACAGAAAAAGTAGCACTTACTGACCTTTGAACTTGTATATCTCAGTTATACGTTTTACTCCCTGACAACCTTTGACGGACCATAACTTGACTTCTGAAAATCGTGTGAAGTTCATTAAGGTGTCATTTTATTCCTTAAATGGTCTTTGCAAATATTTAAAAAAGTAAAAATGACAAGAGTTGGCATTTACGGCTGGTTTGGGATGGATGGTGGACATTCTTCTGGTCCTAAATCAAGATGGTCATGTCATAAAATAGCAAATGTTATTACTTATTAAGTTTTATTAAAAACTGAAATGTTTCTTTCACCTATGATTAATTGGCAGTGATACAAATAAATGAATTTCTAAACACATAAAATTCATTCTTATTTTATCTAGCTTCAAATCAATTTAAATCATCAGCTCACCTTCAAACAATTTTATGCATAATGTTTTAAAATTGATTTATCTCAAATATCGATGCTTGTGCCTTACAATGTAGAAGACTTAGGCCAAGTGTATTTTTTGTCTGACTTTTAAAAAAATAGGAGAAACAGAGCTTTTTTTAATTGGAAAACTGCTCAAAATAACCCAAGCACTTTTTTGTGACAAATTCTGTGTGCTAAATGATATGAGAGAAAAAGAGAGTATGGTCTTTTTATTCTCTTGTGAGAACTAGACACCTTCTGTGATCAAAAAACTTCCCTGAAATGCTTCATCATAAATTTTACAAACCTGTAGAATATGATTTACCTTGTGAAAAATATTTAACAATAGGTTATAACTGAAACGTTACAAAATAAAAAGCTTTTTTTTTTTTTTTTTGAGAAATAAAAAGCAATGTAAAGATTCCTCAAATCAAATATTGAAGAGAAGAAACATATTTATTTTTTTATTCGGCCTTTATTCTCAAGCAGGTGGCATGAATTGCCCATGTTAACAATGAATACATAAACATGGCATCAAAGACATGATATACAAAAAGCGTGGGTGATTTTGTGTTATCGCTTCTCCAATGAATTTCACTGTTTATACGACTGACAAATTGGGACAAGACGAGACTGCAGAATTCACCACCATGTATCGTCATCTACATGGTGTGAGCCTGCATGCTATCGAGGTATGATGCGATATTATCTTTCAATATTGGATTCGCAAAGGTGTGCTCATTCATGAAGATTTAAGGATATTTTCGGACTGATGAATTTGCTTGTGAGTTTGACATTTGCTCTCTTCGTTTTATTTAAAAGGGCTTGACTACATTCCAAAAAAATGGATTTTGCTCTTAAAAGAACTTTAATGAAAATCTTTGACGATAAAATGGCAAAACAAAAAATAGAACCAAGCACAAAACTAATTCACCAGAATGGATTCCTATGTATATATTGACAGTGCTTTGACTTCATTCCTTTAGCCAATTAACAAATTGTATATGCTCAGTAAAGTGTGCTGAGGCCGCGTGGAATTACAAGTCAGGGGAGGCGTAGTGCACTATAAATCACCTGCAATTTATATTTTTATTTATTTTAAAAAAGAAAATCAATTAATTCATCAAGATTAATTTGCTTGACTAACAAAAGCCCAAAAAATGACTTATATAGATTTATCACTAGAAACACTGCTTCCATTGTACGTTTCAGGTTTTGTCACCAAATGATATTACCCCATTCAGACAACTACAAATAAAAAACAATTTTTTTAAAAGTTTACTTATTTTCTTCTCTTTCATTTTCATGCTGACACTCATCTGGGTAATTGCTCTCATCAGGTAAGTTATACTTTATTGTTTATTTTCTTATAGCAATACTATCAAGATTTTGATAAAATATTGTTTATAGTTAGAATAGCATAAACTGAAGGAAAGTGACTTTCTAAAAGCATTGTCAAGTGTATTTTGTCCCAAAATTGTTTTGCCACTGAAAACAATGATAAATAAGACGTGCATGCTTTCCTATGCTAATACATGTGGAATTAAATTTGAGATCCTTATTTTAATTCAACAAATGACCATAACAGAAAAAGTAAGCATAATTAAGTTAAATCATTTGGAAGGTATTAATATCTACCCAAAACAAACCCAATAAGCTAAAAAAATCAAAAGTCATGGTTGACAGGGGGCCCTTCATTTTTAACACTTTATATATAGTATTGCTTTAAGCCATGATCATAAAATATAATAACAATCTGAATCTTAAAACACTACACTGTTTTTTTTTTTATCTTGATCGGCATAATTATTTCCATCTATTTCATCTCAAAATATCTAATAACACATATTTTCCATTATAATAGTAGTATATTTGAAATATGTATAAAACGAACAGGACAATTATTGCTTACTTGCAAATTTTCACCATTCAAGGTAATGCTGAGATAGATAAGTGGTAGCCTCACCAGGTATACACTGTATGCAGCACCCCATGAAATAGCATTCAAACAGGGGACCGGGGGGGCCACTCGGATTCAAACCTGTAATCATCCGCGTGAATGAAAACACGGATTTAGGGTATTTTTTGCAAGTAAAACAAGGATCCGCCCGGATCCCTGTTTAGGGTATCAAAACAGACCATTTTCAGACTTTTAGGGTGCTTATTTCCATTGCAATCCACTCTTTGGCTATACAAAAGAGATGCCACTTTTAGAAATTCCAAATTCTATAAATTCCTTTGAATATCATTGTCCTCTTTTAGGGTGTTATTTTATCCGATACCTTGCATATGGTTTATTTTACTTCTACGTCCTTGCTAAGGGTATAGTTTTACGTCAACGTCCTTGCTTAGGGTATATTTTTACATCTAAAATCCGTGTTTAGGGTATATTTTGACAGCCTCAGTAATCCTAGCTTAGGGTGGTTTTAAAAAGTCAATTCACACGCATGGTTACAACATGCACGTATAAGTGGTCCCCCCGGGGACCTACGGCTTTACGTGACTGTTGAACCACGGACCAATTAGAGTAAAGTTTCTTGCCCAACGAAGCAAGGAGACGTTTATAAACTGCCACTCAGGACTTAAACTCACAACTAAATTTCCAATAAAGGAATTATGAATTAAAGAGAATTTCAAAATAGGGCTTGTAAAGAAAAGGTTGTTGTTGAAATGGGGTCTAAAAAGTGGCAGACTGTCGCACATACCCATAACACATTTCTCTAAGTCAGTGCCCTCCCTGGATAAGCAATACCTGTACAGAGCTATATTTATAATACCTCTAGCCTTTACTGGAAGCTGTAAAAGACCTAGCTATTACTGCACATGGGTCAAAAGCCATAGAGATGGCTTGCATCATTACCAGTTAATACATATTATGTGACCCGTCATATCAAAAAATACTTTAAGGGTCTCTCTGACAAAATCTAGATTTTACCGTAGCTTTAAAGAGACATTTCTAAGCTTTAAAATGATACCTTGTTTGTACAATTTGAGCAAAAATCCATGAAAATATGAAAGATAATGCAACATTTATTCTTATTATTTCTATTGTATTTTACCACCTTGTATTGCCTATATCTAACTATATGCCTTGCCGGTATTAAAGGGGCAATTCATGATCCACTTTTCACCCGCAAGGTCACCTCTATCAAAATTGAGTTTTTTAGCTTATAAGAATCATCAACTAGTATATGTTATGATTCCCAAACCATTCTTTCATATGTGCTTGCATTTTTGAGAAAAGTGAGAAAATGTGTCATTTTCTAATTAATGTTGGGGCCCAACAGTAATAACAACAAATTAGCCTAAGGGGATTTTCAAAATGCTGAAAAGCTTGTAACTTGGAAACGAATGGTCGGAATCAAGTGAAATTTTCAGTATATATTTATAATGTTCTCTTCTTCTTGTTAAGCTAAAACACAGGCAAGGTTTTTGTCACTCAACATAATGAATTGCACCTTTAAGGTACCTATTGATATGCCGGGTCACATATACACACTAGGGACTTACAATGTTTTTTACCAGAAAAGTCCCCAATGGTCTTGCCTCATTAACCCAGTGTGCCAAAGACTTCAGTTTTGCTAGAACAAATAACATATGGACTCGCTTCATTAACAAACATACGAAGTAGTAATACAAAGTAGGTCTAGTTCATAGGAAAGACCCTCAATTGACTGATATTAATAAAAGCAATATTCATGCACTCTATTAGATATCAAAACCAACACACATTTAAGACTATAATCCCGTACAAGGTGGCTTTGTAGCCTCGTTTCTTTGGTGGCTTGATTAAACAAAGCTAACAAAACACTTATCTGGCTGGCCATTGGCATATGTAACATGTGTAAGATTGGTTATGCATGATTAATAGCCATATATGAGGGTTTGACCATTGTTATGTCTTTGCTTGCCTTATTCCTTATAACTTAATAATTAATTTATCATTAATATTTGAATATTAGATTTTGAGTATGAAAAATAACATGTTCTGCATTTACACCAAGATCAAAACTCTAACTATATCAATAATAAAAAATTGAAAAGATCTAATATCAATAATAAAAAAGGATCTTTTCAATTTCTTAAATTTTTTTGAAATGTT
>JXSR01S011012.1:3236-38795 GCA_000969725.1 Ophiothrix spiculata
ATAACTCAATTTCTTGCAATGTCATTGACTTTGGTCAGCAATAAGATCAGCTCCTACAATGAAATAGCTATCTACTGAAGATAACTCAATTTCTTATTGTTATATCAATGACATTTAACCAGTAATGAGATCAACACTTTATAATGCTGGAATAGCTATCTACGGATGATAACTCAATTTCTCTATATCATGTCACTGACTTTGGTTAGCAATGATATTAACCATCACAATTTTAAATAGCTTTCTTCTGAAGATACCTCATATATCTTGCTCCTATGTCACTGATTTTTTTATAAACAGTTTGGAGTAATATTATAATGCTGCTTTCTTATCAGTGCAAAATCTTTGGCACAAAAGGTAGTGCTCTAATTCAGACACTTGACAAATGATACGACTGAGGTTCGCATATACAGCAGTAAATTTGGACCAAATCACATTTAATAGTGATAACAATACAATCATAAGCACTTTCTGACTCGATCTTGGAAGTGATGTTACAAAAGCCTATGTACAAGTGTTTTGTATTAGTACTTGTCATATTTCTCTATCAACCCTTGTATATCTGGGCTTGTAAAAACAGATGAAATTGAGTGAAAAATCAACACTTCTTACACAAGATAAGTGAGTCATTTACACCATGTACCCAATATGATAACCTCCTCACATTTTGCATCTCACAGCTGAAGCCTTATTTCATCATCCTCTGCCTTCCGAAGACAACCTTCAACATGAATAGTAATTTATATTAAGAACGCATCAAATAACATTCTTAAACATACATTTTTGAATGCAAAATGGGAGTATGTCAATCATCCAGGTAAAATATTCATATGGATTTGTGCTGAGGCAAGCAAATTATTTTTGGAATATGGAGACAGGGAGGAGGGTATCCTAAACTTGCCAAAAATGAGAAGGCATTGTAAAATGATTCAAATAAAGAAATAAACAATAAAAATGATATTTGACCCAGTTCACATTAAACAACCAGGATATATCAATAAATTAGATAAAAGAAACTGACATGCATTCAATACATGAATACTATATTCATGAAGACCACTGTAAGACAAAATCGATGCGAGAGATGAAACGAGACACGGAGTGGGAAAACCACAGGTGGTCTCTATACATAAATGAGTCACTTGTGTCAACTCACCTTTTTGTCTCATTTACTGCACTTTTGTCATCTAATTTTTGTCTCGTTATTGAATTAAATATTGATAAGCCACCTGACACACATTGGCTAACTTTTAATGAAAACTGACTGGTGACTGAAGGGTGTCATTGGGTGATGTTCTGGGGGGAAAATAGGGTTAATTACTCTTGTCTTCGTCTGAAATATTTATCTTTGGTCATCATTTGATCAAATATTCACTATGGTATGTCAGTGGCATGGTTTGTCAAGTTTAAGTTACAGTTACATGTAGCTGATGAAAAGCTTAGATGGAACTAAACTTATGAACCCCAAATGTCCAGTGACTGGCGTAATTCATAGGGTGATGTTCTTGGGGCAAAATAGTGTGAGATATATATTTTGTTGTCTAACATATTCAGCTTTGGTCATAATTTTTGGATTTATCCAGTATGGTATGTCAGTCATACTGCTAGTCAAATTTGGGTTGAATTGTCATATTATCCAAATGAGCAAACATGATAATCCCAGAAAATGCATTATAACACTTGTCTGTTTTGTAATTGAAGCCCTCTGCAATAAGATCTCTTCTTATACTGTTGGAATAGCTATCTACTGAAGATACTATGCCATTGACTTTGGTCAGGAATAAGATCAGCTCTTACAACATTGAAATATAACTCAAATATCAATGACTTAAGTCAGCGACAAGATCAACCCTTACAATGCTGGAATAACTATCTACTGAAGATAGCTCAATTTCTGGCTATGTCAGTGACTTTGGTCTGCAATAAGATCTGCTCTTACAATGAAATAGCTATCTACTGAAGATAACTCAATTTCTTGCAATGTCATTGACTTTGGTCAGCAATAAGATCAGCTCCTACAATGAAATAGCTATCTACTGAAGATAACTCAATTTCTTATTGTTATATCAATGACATTTAACCAGTAATGAGATCAACACTTTATAATGCTGGAATAGCTATCTACGGATGATAACTCAATTTCTCTATATCATGTCACTGACTTTGGTTAGCAATGATATTAACCATCACAATTTTAAATAGCTTTCTTCTGAAGATACCTCATATATCTTGCTCCTATGTCACTGATTTTTGTCAGTAACAACACATCTTTTACAATATCAAATAGCTATACTGAAGATAGGTCAATGAATGCTATTCAGGTTAAATAGAATTTTTATTATTATTAAAGAAGGTAAAAAAAAACCTTTTGAATCAATCTTTTTCTAATTCAGTTATCACAAACTTTAATAGCATTTTCATCTGTAGACCAAAAGAGCATTTTAATCATCTACAAAATATGTCAAGATCTAAACATTTTTTCTGTTCTTGATGTCAATCTTACTGGATATTCAATTTGAATTTGTGGATATGAGATCATTTTTTTCTTGTCCAATTATTTTCCTGTATTAAATCTAAGTTTATCTGTTTATACCTGAATCTATACCCAATGAAAGAAGAGTTTATTAAAATCAAACGGCGCTTATTTGTTTTATCGATACTACAGAAGTCAAGACCACAGGGTGTTTGTTCTTTTAATGTTTCTTCTGATTGCTTCATGAAAGAAATAAATGCCTGTACTAAGGACCAGGTGGAAAATCTTAATCAAAGGGCTACCGATATGCATGACTCATCCAAATAATGTGCAGACTGTAAAACATTTGTCAAAATCGGGTCATACTCCTGAGCATCACTGGCAAAGGAGGGGATGGTCACTTAGATACAATCCAATACTGGCATGTGTGGGCTTTTAGAAAACAAGAAAACAGGGTTCACATATAGTGACAAATGAGACATTCAGTGAGTTTGAAGAAAAAAACATTACAAAAATTAAATTTTAAATCACAAGTTGAGACTTTTTTAGTCTTCATCTATTCTTTTTTACATTTGAGTTTATTTTGTCAAAAGTCAATGGAAATATGTTCCAATGAATGAAATATGTTCTTATAACTCACAGTGATTCACAATAATATTGTTTGTTTCAAGAAACATATTTTAAGATATTTGTGACCACAAGTATGAGTCTTAAACTCAAAAAAAAAAATATAAAGTACCTATCCTCAATTACAATCAGTTTTTTGGGAGAATGAGATGAATATTAATTTAGTCTGGTAAAAATATATGAAAGCAATCATTATCATGGTAGGTTTGGTGTAATAAATTGAATAATGCGATAGAGGGTGTCTGATTTGGGTTATGCAAACATCATGTATACAAACTGTATCTGTGTGTCTCTGACCCCTAATGACAGAATCCCCTCCCCACCTCCCCGTAGAGATGAGCATCGCTGCATGCAGTCAAACCACACTCGTCTTCATCACCAATAAAATACATGGAGTTGAAAGCAAGACTGTTGATTATCAAATTATAGAGGTGTTACGGCACAGAATGGATTTATAGGCTGAGCTAATTACGATTGACGGTACGTGAAATATGTAGCTGGCGGTGGGGATCAAGCGTATTATGCCGCTCTAATGGCTATGCGTAATCTCACTGCTAGCTATTAGTTGATCTTAAATATCAATAACTAGAACCATATTAGGTTATAACCTATCTTCTGATTTTCAACAATCTTGATAATGACCAGTCTTTTAAAATTTGATGACAAGTTTTAATAGGAAATCTAATGGGAATTTAGAATATAAATGTTTCTTTGGTATGAGTTACCAGTCCATCATCACAATCTCTGTGATGCTCTGGTTGTGATGAGTCTTTGATGTGAAGCCTAATGGGAACTAACTCAGAATGGGATTTCCTGCCAAGCAAAGGTCTTGTTGCCAGGTCAGAGAAGTGAGCCCTAGATTTCTTGGTATAAATGTCCAGTCTATCACTATCATGTCTATCATCAATACGAAAAGATGTACACTATCAATTTACCATCTAATTATATTATGTCATGTTGATCTGACTTGCATGTGATAGTGATCTCTGGTTGATTTGAAAACAGCAGATGACTTATTAGTGAAAAGTCAATACATGAAGTTTCTTTATGAAGATCAATGTCCAAAAAGAAAATATTATCCAACAAATTCATTACCACACGAAGAAAAAACATATACTTAAAATCCAAGGTACAGTAAGAATTAGAAAATACATTTAAAAATCTAATCTGATCTGAGACTGTATTTGGAAAAGAAAAAAAAACGGATTGTGAAATATCTCAATTATGGATTCTGTATTTGTAAGATATCTCAATTCATAGTTTTTTACAGCCTCAAATATTCAGCACACGTACCCAAACAACTTGGATTATCAGCGAGACATAAAATCCATAAGATGGAAATCAAAACAATTTCCTTCCAAGCTATTAAGCTGAATTGGCTGTCTACAACTACATAAATCGTTTTTTCTTGAACATTTTATACATACAAATTAGGTATTTATCTAAACATGGGAACTTATATGTTTTACTAAATCCTGCCTTGGGGAATGGAGCAAGAGTGATATTCAGTATGGTATACTCCTACTTCATACATGTAGAAGTGGTAATTTGGGAAAGCTAAACAAATACAGAAAAAGCATATAGTGTTTTACTATCTAAGATCTGAGAAAATAATTGTTTGGATCATGGTAAAAAGCTTCACCTGAAAAAAAGAGTCCTTTGAACATAAAAAATATAAAACAAGGTTTGTTTATTCATCTATCATTTATTGAATTGCTATGGATGTCAAACAATACTTCAAGACCTAGGGGTATCCATCCATTATGACAAGAATTACATAATGTGGCTAAAATAAAGATTGTTTGAAGTATTATTATTCTTTTATTTTTTAAAAAGATCAAGATTAACATCGAGCAACAAAATCCTTAAGCGTTTGCACAAACTAATCTGGAAAAATTATGAGATCAAATTCTGCTAATAACAAAAAAAAAGTCTGCTAATTTGTGACATACAGTCACTGAGGCAATTTTTGGTCCTTGTTACAATCTTATAATTGGGTTTGCATCATAAAAAATCATAATATGACATTCATGGAGCTCTTTAACACCTCTGGCAAAGTGACATCATGACCCAATCTAGGGAAAAAAGATGAAAACGCTTGTCGACACAGCAAACTGCAAACAAATTATTGGATAATTTCATTACCAAAACATCATTACTGCCTCGGTAGTTTATCCATCTTAGAGTTTTATCTTGAGTAAATAACAATCAGATTTATCACAAATTTTGGGTGATTCATTCAATTTGAAATTGTCATGAATCTGGGTTAATGGGAGCTCTTGATAAGATGTGGAATAATTTGGACATGCAAAATGTAAAATATGGAAAATGATGGAATCATCTGTGTAATTTTGTAATTAAAAATAGTTTAATCATGCATTTCCCTTTTAATTCTTTCTCAGTCACCAGAAATGGGCAACGGGTCATAAAGATCTTTTCTCAATGACAAAGAAGTTATTAAATGTGCCATTATCTAACAGTCTTACCAGATTTTAATAAACCAATTAAAACCAACTCCTGTCGACACCAATAGACATCATTCATCAGTGGACCCAACCTATTCAATCAACTGAAATGGTATATAATGACATGAAAACTAGTGCACCATATACACCCAATTGAGCATCCAGCGTTCCCAACAAGATTAGTAGAAAAGCAACATATCATCAATGCGAGATTTATTGCTGAAACTGAGGCTTATTTTCACCCTTTTTTACAGCATAACAGGAAGATGGATGCTGGAAATCAACAGCAGATTTATTGCAAAATGATGTGTAGCTGAAACTGTGACTTTTTTATATTAAATTTATGGTTCCATAACACAAGTGAGGATGCTGAACATTTCAAAGCAGAAAACCAACAAAATAGGCCAGAGGACTAAAACATAAACCAAAGGCATCTTAAAGACATTGTATAATTTACAAATTTAATATCACCAACAATAAGCATGAGTTCAAAATATACTTTAAGAACTCACTCTGAGAAAAACAGAAGGAATAGACTACACTTATCTAAGAGAAACACAAAATCCTGGGATGGGGAGATCTAAAATACAAAACTCTTACACATGAAAAATAGAGAACTTACTTCTTTCGAAAATGTCATTCAAGCCTCACATAGGCTATAAAAGTCCAACAGATATATATCCTGGTCAATTCTCTTCTTGATGGGGGTTATTCCATATATTCTGTATCAATAAAGAAAGGAATTGAAATACATCAGTGAAAATCTACAAAACGTTTGCTAAACATTCTGTCAATGCTCAGTTCATTTGCTCAGCACTCCCTCTGGGCGTCTTTAATAAAAGCTACAGCAATAACGTGTGTAAACGCAATTTGTTGCTCAAACTACACTGACCAACTCAACAGAGCTGGTAGATTATTACTAGATGGCTAGAAGCTGTTTCCATAGTTACTGGTTGCCATGGAAATTGAGGCATGATTCAACATTGATGTTTTTTCAGATGTATGTTACCATGAACTAATCAAAGAATGATAACCCTGATTCATTTAGATCTAACAATTTTCTTAAATGAATCATATTTTGGTTGCAATAATAATGTCCCTTTCTTGATTCAAAGGATAATGACAAATACAAAAGGAGCTGGTGAAAAAAATATAGGAAACAAAATAAATAAAAACTAATCTTGACGTTCTATTTTTAAATTAAATATCTATATATTCATGTCATTAACTCACATGCTAAAGACAAAGATGCACAAATGTAATAAAACATACACCATTTACTATTATCAGTAACATACAATTATTTCATATAAATGCATCCTGTTAAAAACAACAATGCATCTATTATGATGTTATCTTTCATTCATAAACAATGATAAAAAGCATGTGAAACATAAATCCACAACATAAGCCAATTTTAATAATACGAGACATCAGTTACCATGGTAACTCTTACTCATATGATACATGTAGACACTAGAAACAAAACTGATAATGATTTCATATCCTAGACTCTCTATTTTTCATATATGTGACCCGTCATATCAAAAGGTACCTTAAGGGTGGCAAAATCAAAATCAATTTTTTGGTCTAGTCTTAGAGCTGAGACTTCAAGCTTTAAAATGACACCTTGCTTTTGGTTATTGGATGTTTGATTGTAAAGTTACATTGAAATTGGTAAAAGGCATCGGTCTGATTCAGAAAACTATCGTTCTGAGAAAATCATGTTTAAAGTTTCTGAACTGATAAAACTTCAATGGGGAAAGGATTTTCATATCGATTTTAAAAACATTTGTTTTATGTTTTGGATGTTGAAACCTGTTTAATATGATAGAATACACTTCAAAAGTAACATTTCTGATGAAATTAGAAATTCGACCTTTGATGTGATTTTTGATTATGCTCAGCTTCAATGGCCCGTATCTCGTAATTTACTATGCCGGTATTAAGGTACCTTTAGATATGACGGGACACATATAGTACAATTATAAAAAAATGTTAGCAACTTTTAGCTCAAAAATTTCATTTTTTTAATCAAAGGAGGACAAAAGAGAGATGAACTTAAAAAAGTCCCCATAATCCAACTCAAACCATCCGATATAACATTATCATATTAATTGATGTTTCTAACCCTAACCCCACTGAATCTCACAATATCCCATTCCACAAAAATTAAGAAATTCGCCTAAGTCCAAATACGTCATAGACCCGAGTCAGCTATGGTCACGAAATCGCTGCCATGGCAGCGCCTACTCAGTGGCTTGACATAGTGATACTTGGACCGGGAAGCGGGGGGTCCCGGGTTCGAATCCAGGGGGGAACCCGTGATTTTTGACTTGCAAATTTCCGAGGAGATAGTTTTTAAACGAAGGAGTGGTCAAAAGTGTTAGGGTTAATATTACCTTTATTAAAACAATATAACTATTACTTGTCAGCTTTACACGTTCCACCTACCAAAAACTATTAACAGCATATTACCAGTGGTAAGAGTTGTCAGTAAATAGATTTTAACCCATTAAATATATTAACTAAATTAGTAAGCCAGTAATTAATAAATACACTATGGTAATTGGTATGGATCCTAATTGATGCAATAATATTTAGACAATTAGTGATTACCAAGTTAAGTGGACTGGTCCTATTTATCGAAGCACAAAATCATTGTTTTATAAGAGCAGATATTTCACTAGTCATTTTCAAAAATAGTTAAAAAGAAATATAAATAAAACTAAGTTCAGGACTTTTTAAGGCTCTTTAAGGGTTTTTTTTTTTTAGATGTTTTCACAAAAACAAGAGGATTGTTTCTATTTCTATTATCTTTTGTTGCCTGGGTTGAAGATACAACATTCCATTCAAAAGGACTTCAAAGTGTTTATTCAAGTCATGACTGACCCTTCAGGGAAAACAAAATTAAAAAGCTCTTATTAGGGAGCACTAGAGAAACAAATGTGTTGCCATTGCTTGCATACCAAGTTGGCTAATTTGATGAAAAGGGTGTTTAGGATTAGTGGTTTAATAATTGGTCGATTTTGATTATTCGGAGGTCTTTGTTTAGAGCAATATGACTGCAATATGATTATTTAAATCAACTTGAGTGAAGAACTTGGATCTAATTGTATTAACGACAATTTACCGAGAATATGAAATGGGAACAATTTCATTTTGGTTTTGAGCATAAATTTAAAAGGAGCCTTTTAAAGACTTTGACATATCTATTAATCAGACAAACAGATAAACAAATAAACATTGATCTCTTTGAAATTATGATGTAAATCGGAATTAGCATCAAGTATTTAAGGGCCAATCTGAGAAAAGATTCACTTTGTGTGCTCCCACTATTACCGTTAACACTTCAATGGTGTAGAAATCTTGCAATATCTGTTAAAAAGTTTGGGATAATGCTAAACCGTCTCAATGTCCCTTGTAGGGATCAGCCTGAATAAAATCCAATTATGGATTATATTATTATCGGAACATTACATTCTTGATATTCCCTTCAGAAGCCTAATTTAACAGTGAAGTCAGGTCAGAATTATATAGACATAACCTCCATCAATTTTTGAATCCAGATGTTATCAACTTTTAACATTCATATGTATCGATATCGGAAAAGTGTTTTGATAAAAACTGTAAGTTTTACATTTGAATTACACAGCATCTCAACGTCACCTCTATTCACATGTTTAACCACAGTCACCTATTTTGGTTGATATTAAAGTCTTATACACATAAAATACTACAAAACAAGAAGAAAATAAACTCTGGGGAAATCTGTGAAATTGATACAAGTCCCTGGTTTGGAAATCATCTACGCAATACACAGTAGATACTTATTTGGGACAACACTAAGGGGCAGGGGAGATTGGAAGAATAAGGATGAGATGGAAAAAAAGTAGGAGACTGTGACATTCATATAACATATAGGAAGTTCAAGAAACTTTCTGGAATTGTCTCAAAACCCTAAATTACAAATAAACATCTTGTTTTACTTCTAATAATGCTTGTAAGCACACAAACAGTAGCCTAGCGACTGGATTTTGTTTGGTCCAAATTGATAATTCCTCTCTATCCAAGTCCTCCCCTCCCCTCTCCTTCCCAGCAGTATTACAACTACATCTACCCTTTACACTTCTTATTTCCAATACCAACCATTATCTCTGCAGTTCTGATTCTCAACACACACACACCTGATTAAGCCAAGTCTTTGGTGTATTTCTAGCCTGCGGCCAAGATTCGTGTTTGATTACCGGCTTCTTTTCAGGTGAGCATGGTTCTTGATTTACAAGTGACTTTTGTAGCAAGTCGAGTAAAAAGAGGATTGTTTGCTACCTTATCAACAACATCCTGTCTTTTTACATCATCTCAAAGTTACATCAGCTTTGCTTGTAAATAAAATATTTATATCCGTAGCTTCCTGATATGTAGTCTGATATTGTATGTATTTTTCAGAGGAAATGAAATTCACTATCTTTTCAATCAAAACAAATCAGTTTCCAATGGCAAGCTAAAATAGTGGGGCAATCTACACGGGAGTGTAAATTCAGATGAATGCACATCTCTGCAAGCTGTTTTGCTGTAGTCTGTGACTACACTGGCGTTAGATCCAGATCATTTTTAAAACCACATTGGTCTAAATTATTTTCAAACTTTGTAAAATAACCATGACAATTATAGCTTTTGTTAAGCAATGACCACATGTAATATGCATTGAGAAAATAGCTTTTGCTAAAATCCATTTTATTTCTAACAAGAACAAATTGATGCAATTTTTATCTTAAGTGTATTATAAAGCTAAATGAAATCCCAGAAACTATAAAGCGGTATAGTACTACAAAACTACTGAGACTGCTACTATGCAACACATTGACAAATTTTACTTATTCAATTCTCTTCACTAGGTCAAAACGTTTGCCTACAAAATTAGTTACAAGTAAACTAAATTAAGAAATTCAAGAGTGGTTTTTCAGTGCTTTTTAATAAGTTTGTTTTGTTTTAAAGCAATCTTTTGGTATTGCTTTAGGATGATTAATAAAAATGTTAATGTCTGAAGCAGGAATTGTTTCTCCAAATAAAAACATTAAAATGACACATCACTTCTCTACAAACTTAATCCTAAGGAAATAGTTCAGGTTATCATTTTGATATTATGATGCAAGCTCACCCATCTACCAGTTCACCTGTCACTCCAATCTCTCAGGTAAATCCCCTGAATACATGTCACAAATCCAGTAAAAAAAATGGGATGTCTATGACTCCAAAGAAAACTGTTCTTTCAGTTCAGTCTCTCAGGTTTACCACCTGAATACATGCAACAAATTCAGTTCAGGAATTTGGGATGTCGGACTCCTCAAGGCACCTGGGGGGGGGGGGGCTCCTATATGATGCATACTCACTAATCTACCAAATCACCTGTCAGATACATTCCTCAGGTAATCCCCTGAATACATGTCACAAATCCAGTTAGGGGAACTGAGATGTCAATGACTCACTTATCAAGGTATTAGACAACCTGTAGAAGGCCTAATGCCACCCCAAGATACTGCAAAATTAGCTTTGAAGATACAGTACTCATTATTTTGGAGAAAAATTATGGGTATTCAACTTGCATAAAAAGTCATAGATATTAAGGCAAGTCTTAAATGAATATGGTATCATATAAACATTGTGAAAAGTGCCATCATCGTTCTTATATTAAACCCACCTCCTTCAAGACAGGTAGCATTGTACCATTTATGCTTCAAAAGAAAGTACATACGTTGCTATCTACTACAGATACAAGCTTTAGAGAAAGTTTCTTCCATTGGCACAAAAGTGCATGTAAAGAGATTGCTATCTACTTCAGATTAACTTAACGCCCTGCGGGGCAGGTTTTTTCTCACCCCGACCCCGTCGTTCCCCGAAAATTTATTTCCCGACCGGACCGACCCGATAAAAATTTAGCTTGCCCCGACCGACCCCGACCCGAAAGGATTTTTTCTAGACCGGACCGACCCGGACCGGTAGTTTTTCATGATTTCCCGGTCAAGATGGATATTTTTCCCCGACCCCGAGTTACCCCGAATTTCAAGTCATTAAAATGGTGTTTAAAAATGATTACGATTTCACCTAAAACCAATTAAGAAAAAAATGACTCAATTTAAGACAAATGACCTTATTTAGGACCTCACGAAAAATGTTCACATGATTTTATGGTCCGATTTTTAACCAATTATAGATCATTCTCTTAGCGCGCGGGGAATTTATGTGATTGTTTATAAGAAGCAAATGCTTGTTGACGTCACAAGTCTAAATGTGCTTTATTCGGTAAAGTGGTAAAGGAAAAATTAGAGTTTCAACTCAAAACATCGTGGCAAAAATTGTAATTAATATTTATAGATTGGAAGGCGTGGGATCATATAATGATCCCCAAGAGCTCAACCTGAAGTAGTATACTTTTTAATATAAATGAACAGCGTAACATTTCAGGTACATGAAATGCAAGACAATGACAAATGACAGATCAGCAACTAATGCAAAGTACAAACGATTAAATGGACGTGAAAGTGCAAGTTAAAAAATGACATTATAGACACAGCGATTAATTGTTGCTCCATTTTATTTTTACCCCGAACGAGCTTTTGCATTTCCCGGACCGAATGTAAACTTTCCCCGACCCCGAGTAAAAATTCCCCGACCCGGTCGACCCCGGTTATATTTTTCCCGGACCGTACCGAACCCGAAAAAAGCTCAAAAAAAATTCCCGACCCGGTTTCGGTCCGGTCCGGTCCGGGAAAATTCGGGGTTACGGGTTTCCCCGCAGGGCCTTACTTCAGATAGCAGGCCCAATTTATTTTAAATTTAAAATCTGAAACATACTCTAGAAAAATAAAGTGATACTATTTTATCGAGATACAATAATAGTGTCATAACTTTCAAGATAAACTTTCAAAATTGCTATACAAATTGTTGGATTGTAGACACTTAACAAATTGTACACAATTCATTACATTACAATCATCAAAATGAACTTCCAACAAATGTTGATAAATATTTGAAAAAGGAAATAAAATAATCTAATTGTCTCACAGCAATTCCGTCAACAACAACAGACTCAAGAAAAACAATACTCTGCTAATTACCAATTGATCAAGATCCTGTGATAGCTTCACATCTCTAATTCCCTACATAGTTTCAGTTTACAGGATGCACTTCATGCAAATTAGCCAATTTGTAAGACGATACACTCCGTATTCTGATAACCCTCTTGATATAGACTAACAGGCAACAAAAACAATCATCACAAGCAATTTGATGGTAAAGATTTTTGAATTTTGCAATCAAACCACAAGACAATGACCTTTCTACATCAAGAATAACATGTTTTTTGTCCATTTTATCAAAATGAAGAAGTTATCTTTTCATTATTTTTTCAAATTGATCTGTGAGGATATCATTTCAACCACTTTTTTAAAGATATATGACTGAGTATATCATAACATAAAGGCAAACTAAGAATACTTTTAAAAGTAACAATTTTGGTAAATTTACATATTTTGATTAAATAATCTGCTCCAAATCATACAGACTTCTTTCAGAATTTTCTGTATAAATGTTACATTGTACCTAGCTAAGTTGAAAGTTTCACTTTTTTCTCATCTCATCTAGAAAAGCACTGGTTCTTATTGTATGTATTAAATGAAAATAAGTCTTGTACTGGAAATATGAGTATTACAACATTCAAAAAACTGTTAAAAACACAAGTCCTTAGCACCTCTAGTATTTTGTACACAAGAGGCTCCCCTTAAGGTAGCTTGAACGGCTATTTACACATGTCAGAAAATTAGCTATAAAGTGAATAGTTTTGAGGAATGGGAACCAAAAACTATTTCCATTTAAAGAAAACCCTTCAATGGTAACATTTATTAAGTTTTATAATATTTGGCCAATTTCTTATGTTTTTCTTTATTTTTTGAAAATTCCCTAAAAAATCAGAGTTTTTGAATTTTCATGTTAAGAGGGAATGTGCTATGACATTCAAATTATAGGGGCTGGTGAAGGATCACAATAGCTAAATTCTCTCGTGAGCTTTTTGCCATAAAGTGTTTTATTATCAAGAAAAATGATTTTTTAGCTCCTAAATTTAGGCATATTTTCAAACACCTATAATTTTTTTTAGAAACACTTTAATTTTAAAAGCCAACGAGAGATTGTTGCAAATTTGATAAGCTTTCATTTGACACCTTGTTTGTTAAAATTGAAGCATGGGAAGTATGAATGAAAATTCTGAGAAATCTGGCTATTCAGTGTTTCTAGAAATTATCGCAATAAAATTCGGGAAGTAGAAACATTAGGAGTCGCCCGTTCGTAAACGATGAAAGAAATTTCTTTAAATCAAAATTTATGACAATCTGTGATCAGTTTGCAAAGCAAAGGGGAAAAAAATAGTGTCATTTGTGAACCACTGCCACAGAAAAAAAATCTTTTGTAAAAAGAATTTTTTTCATAAATTTGACAAATTTTGTGAAATTTTCATGGTGGCCAAATTTGCCATGTACAAAGTCTATGGGAAATTTGAAAATTAAAAATGGCGTAACTCCAAAACGCTTCGATGGAAAAAATCTAAATTTGGAATACAAGTTTTTTTCATCATTCTGCACATTCTGTAAAATTTTGAACAAATTCTGTGCACGACACCGTAGCCGTTAAAGCTACCTTAAGAATCCACTCTATATATTGAGCTAAAACATTCACACAAAAGCCTGTAGAGTTCAATGTCTCTTGCTATAGTATCTGATATATAGATTTACATTCATGTGTCCTTGTAGATGTATCATGCCCGCCAATATCACTAACGACCTCGGATACGATACTTTTTAAAAAAGGGGTGTTTTTTCCTGCTATCTGATACTTTCCGTTTCACTGTGTCAATGTGTCCGTATAGGTGTATGCACTTCAATATCACTAACGACTTTGGATCCAATACTCTATAAAGGACCGTTGTTATTATTTCACCATCTGATGCCTTCCTATAAGTCTCATTCTTTCTTGCAGATTTAATAATCACTGACAACTTCTGACAAAACACTTTATAAAGGGACATTCATTTTTTCCTCTATATGATGCGTGCTTTAAGTTCTCAAAAAGATTTTTTTCAAAGAAAAACAGGCTACTAAATACTTGTTTATTTTGAAATGTAGAGGGTTTGTGTAATGTAAAATACATGCCTTTTACTTCAAGTGAAAATAGTTGTGCAGTTAATCTGCAGTCACTTGTTGCAGATAACATAGATAAGAATGAAAGCAAAGTATGATACAAGCTGCCGTGAAAAAACAATATACAGTACATCTTATCAATAGATGAAATACTGAATGGTTAACACAATACCACTTTACTTGGAAGTACTTGGAATATAAGCATCAACATTTCAGAGACTGACAGTCTGAAACAAAACCCTTAAACTTGTAGGCTTGTAATAAGAGTGAATACAATTCCAATGTTAACAAGTCAAAATGAGTTGCAGCTATTCTGTCTTGACCGAGTTTCTGTGCAAATATCAAAGACTTTTCAATGGGGCAAAGAAAACTGTTTCTAATTTTCTAACCTAGACTAATATTTTACACTTGAGCCAGACACTCCAATCCCCTAAAGTGACCAGATCAATTTCAATAAAGCTACTTCAACAGACAGCCAATGAACTCTGTATTAAATTATGAGGATGTTGAAATCCTTGGCCAATATTCCTTTTACTCCTGTGACAACTATATTTGTAATAATTCTGTGTTTATTGAACAATTTGAGTTTTTCTTCTATGTGGGCACATATTAAATTATTTCAATAATCTGTCGATTATTCTCAATATTCTAAAATTAAAGTTTGACAAGTTTTGATAAGTAACACACAGATATACAGGGTGTGCCAATAAAAACGCAAGATTTTGTGTGATTTTTTTCTGAGAGAATAAGGCTACATGTAATAAAAACAATTATCAAATGTTATTGTACATAATCTCAGCTTCAAACAGCATTTTGTTTCGTAAAATTTAAGCGTTTAATTCTGAAGTTATTACAAATTCTGTGAAGCCCTTGGAAATTGGGTTGGTCCGATTTCTTGATCTCAATTCCATGATCAATAACTAAAAGTAGGTGGCAATCAAAACATTAAATGACAAGTTACTTTATCTGCAGATGAAAACTTCTATCGCTCACTTGCATTTTTGTTTAGTGTTATATCAAAAGCGCCAAAAAGGATGTCAGAATAACTTTTACAATTACCAGAAATAATGATTTCAATAGTTTTCTACCCACATACCATGTTCAAAGTTTCCCAAAACCGGAATGTAAGTTCGTTTCTGATTATCTGGCATGATGTGGACCTTGATTGAATAATTTATCTTGATACGCAATGTAATTTTCCCCAAAAATTACAATTGCAGCTACTGCCTCCGAGTCTCGCATTTTATCAATTCATTTTTATAATAAAAGGTTAATACGAAAGCCCTTGAATGTTTTGTTTTATTTTAGAACTGACACTGACTGAAGTACCACAACTAAAACCAGCAAAGCTGAGACTGCTAAAACTAAATTTCATAACTGCTTAATAATTTCTTATAATTCTTTCTTAAAATCGATTATCTGTTTTGTTTTCAATGAAAATAATTGATCAATAATATCTTTGAGCCATAAATAATTGTAAAATTGATTTAGCGGGTTTAAATTTATAGGGACTAATGTCTTGGATGCATATCATCCTATATTAACATACTTCATCCGATGACCACAAATCGGACCAGATTGAAATGTGTGCTCCATTTTGAAAATGCTGTATCTCCGGACAGGAATATCCTAATTAGATGAAACAAAGGGCATAATAAAGGGGAGAAGCTCTATTTTCATATCATTAATGTTTTGATGAAAAAAATGGCCTGCTTGTATTTTAAATATTTTTGTTTTCAAATCTTGCGTTTTTATTGGCACACCCTGTATTAAGTTTGCCATCAGACAGGTTACAAAATTTGATGCCATTACTTCAGCACGAGTTCTTAAAAAATGTATCTTGCTCTTGACATGATGGCCCTTTGGTTAATCAGAGCGGCTCTGAAAAGAGCTGTTCTATGTCAAATTCATCAAAAAACAATAAAAATCATAAAGCAAGCGTCACAATGGATTAAATTACCAGATTGTCCTTATCTACATCAAAACTGCCAAACAGTAATTCTCTCAAAATATTGTAAGTTACCATATTCCTGAATAATAAAAAAACCTTTAGTATACAAATATTGAATGTCTGAGAGTGCAATAGTACAAAATATAGCATGAGGTCAAATTTGACCGAATGCTATATTTGTACTATTGCACGAGCATAGGCATTCAATATCTGTTTTATATCATGATATCACACAGGTTTGATTCATGCCGTGCAATGGAAAATTATTTTTGCACGGTTCAAATCATTGCAATCATGATATAAAATAAAATAAACAATGATCTCAATATAAAATGATACTATCCATCACCCTTTTACTAATCTGTCACATTTTACATATCTACTTTCCTTGTCTAAGTTACTCAAGCTAATGTATAACACAAAGGTATGCTTGCTCTTTGTGCATGCTAGAAATTCATATTTATAGTGATATCTTCATGAATATTGTATAAGGATGGTCTCTGAGCTTTCTCAGAGGAAGAATTAGGATGGATATTCTCTAAAGGAAAACAGTAAACAGTACGTATTCATTTCATAACATCCTATATGTTTTTCAATCTATCTCTTGACCAGACCAGACCAAACCTGACAAGTGATAACTAATCATTTATTCATAATGTCTTGTCCACCAAACTCATTAATAAATATTTTAAGAGGCACCGAGACACATGATACTCCTTGCACACCTGTGACTGTGTCTGGTTATTTATCATATTGTCCAAAGTCAGAAAAATGTAAACTTTAAGTTCAATCAAAAACCATGCCCCAACCCTAAAACTATACCTTAGCCAGAGACTCAAAAAACTTCCCTTAAACCCTAAACCAAACCCTAAACTTAATCTAATTGTAACAAACTTTTGGGTAGAGCACAAGTACAATTAGTCCATCCTATCCACTAAATCCTACAAACTATATAAACAAATCTAGTCAAGTCTTGAGATTCTCTTGAGATGCATTAACTCGCTTAGCGTTCTACACACATCTGTGACTGTGTCCAGTCAGACAACCAATAGATCAGCAATGAATTGTATAAGTATTTTTGACTATCTTGCTGAAAACATTACATGCATGCAGCCATCATAGATCTTGGATTTAAAGGAGCTAGCATAAATTCAAATACAATGAACATAAAATGAACATGATGCAAATGAACTTAGTTGATATTTAGTGTAAAAAATTCTCCATCTCAGCAACTCTAGGCTGAAATGGTTGCTTAACTGTTAATGATGTTACTGTTTTCTTTAAAATCGTGTTCTTGCTCAAACACCAATCCAATTAAATATAATTCAAAGAATATGTCTATTTATTACCATTTGGTGGTTAGTTTCAAAAATATCAAAAACTCAACAAACGTCAACAGGGGGCCCCTAGTCCTTTCATAAATAAAGCAAAATGTTCTGCCAAAGGTATAATTCTCCTGCACAACATAAACTACATCAATTATGGATGTAATGTGTTGCTACTTTACTTTGCTTTAAAATAGCAACAATGTGAAGTCTGAAAGCATCTTAACACCAAACATGTCTTGATGAATACCGCACTGTAATATAGCTTGACAGGCTTAGCACTCACACTTTTCTAGCCCAATTTGTAGTGGCATTTAGGTAACAAGAGTTTGTATACCTCTCTCTCTTTCTCTAACTCAGCATTCTGGCACATAGTTTGTACTACATACTTATAATATAATAAATTATATCGTTTTTTAATAAAAATTAAACAACTTGCTAGTCAATTAGTATGCAAACATCTGGCTGTCTACATCAGATAGCTATCTGGCTTGAATGACATTTCCTTTGATGATCTTATAGCAGGGCAGAGTTAATATGTAACATATTTAATTGATACAAACATTATTTCTGATTCAGTTTGTGGTTGCACTTTGTTTATATAATAGCTTTTTGATTCTTATGTCATATTTGTCCTTGATTACATACAATTGGTTTAAACTGGAAATGTAATTTAAGGCAGAATGCTTATCTCAAATCTTTATCAATATCTTTAATTGAACAAAATAAATTGAAGAGTGTTGAGAATTGTTCATTCACGAAAAAAAAGAAAACAAAAATAGGTAGCAAATTACAAAATGTGTCTGGGGTGTAGAATGTAGAACATCAGGCTGAGAGTTTTTAACCAAATGAAACAAGTATCCTGGGGATTATCATCCCTTCACTCATTTATCAGATCTAAACATATTATTTCAAGTACAATATTTGATATCTTACAAAATCCACTTTAGACCATCTTCCCTCATTCCACAATAGCTAATATCAATCTCACACAATTTGTTGCTGCCCACAACACCATAATATGTTCAATAAGTCTTCATCCATCTACACTCAAAATATTCATTTAAGAGTAATCTGATAACCATGGAATAGGTTCATCATGTTTTATGAAGCCTAGCGCATAGAGGCGGCCTTGTGCATGCATTAGTGCACTTTTAAATCCCTTATTATCATTATTATTATGTAGGCTAAAGCAATGGCAATTAATCGACAGGTATTTGGATATGGATAATTTGAATATCAAAATATTTCTTTTCTCAATTAAAAAGCCCATTCTTAACAATCTAAAAGTACTTTGAACACTCCGGACTTTTGTAACCATTCCAAATACTAATAATTCTAAAGTGTCTGACTGACAGTTCAAACATCAATGTATCAGTTAACTATAAAATCTAACTGAGCTCTGATCAAAATTAATGTTATTTCAAGTACCATACGATATTTGCATTCTTACAAAACCTACTTCAAAGCCATTTCCCCCTCATCCCGTGTGATAATGTATAAATTCAATCTCAGGAAATCCCTTGATGACCACAAAGCCAATCTTCAATATGCCACTTCACCATCCGGATACTTGTAACAAGTTCGAATAATGCTCACTTTATAGCAATCTGATCACCAGTTATTTGGATAATGGACATTTTCAATATCATAGTATATCCTTTCATCATGGACAAAGCCTCTTCTTTACTAGCCGATTCACATATATTTTGTACATACTCAAGAAATTCAGATTTATAATGATCATATCAATGTCATCTGATAGAAATTAACACTTTAAAATATTTAAGTATCATTTTACTTACAAATAAATTTCAAATATGTCACTCAACTCGGAGAATGCATAATATGATGTTTTCTGCAGACAGAATCTGCTTTAATATTATCTAGTCTACATGAAAGCTGATATGCATGTTAATATCAAAGAAGAACAATTGAATTTTGCTATTTCACATATTTCCCATATTTGGTCTATGTTGTATATAAAAGTACGTGTTCATATTTTGGTTGGGATCTAAAAATTGCCTACTTTAAAGATAGAAAGAATTTATATTGGTGCTACAATAATTCTACATCTCAAAATGGAATGCAAGTTATAGTGTTATTTTTTGACAGAATCAGCTATCAGTTGGTTATACATAGAGCGATATTGATTTATCATTATCAGTATAGATAGTCTGACCACCTTTTTAATCAAAAGTATCTCCAAAAAAACCTTTTAACATTTGCAATTCCAGGATACCTGTAAAGGTCACATGAACATCAACAAAACCATTACATAAAATGATCTTAATGATGATGATTACAATCTGCTGAAGATGGCTAGATTAATGCAAAGTCCAATTGATGTGTGGATGCAGGAGTTTATACTGCTCAATACTTCCTAATGGTTTTTTTTATTCACATCTCTGGTGAAACCGTATGTGCATAAAATATACATTACACTGTGCCCAGTAGTAATGGTCAGTCATTGGTCTTCCCAAGTAATAGATCCAGTATTAACCAATTACATGCTTTCAACAATTACGCAAAACATGTTATATGCTAAACAAAACAGTTCTTGATTCACTCCATGTGCCATGCTATACACTGGTCTGAGAATGAAATATGCATTATACTGCGTCCACTAGTGACGGTCAGCCATCGGTCATCCCCCAGCAATCAGTCTACAGTTAACCCATCATATGCTTTCTGTTTTAACAATCATGATACATAATAACAAGTACATATCACTTCAATAATCAGATCTACAAGAATTCACAAAACATGATGCTAAATCTTGGAAAGCTTGATTTAAGGTGGTTTCTCGCCAAGTTCAAAAGACAAGCTGTAATACACATTCATTCACCTAACCCTCGTGAGTACAGTTTTAACACAGGCCAATGACCGACTATCTGACGTTATATGTAGCAAATAATCTTAAATGGAAATAAATCCTCTGCTACCATAAGTGATTCAATTCTCTACATCTAGTCAAGTGTCTGTGTTAAAGTAGGATTACAGCCATATTAGGTTGTATCATAGGTTTTTAACTGCTTTATCGATCCGTTCTTGACACAACGGAAAAGTGAAGATAACTATTGTGATATAATTCAAGGGACTAACATAACTTTCATTCAAGATTCGATTTTCATTCAGAGTAAAGATATATTTTTTCGTTAAATTTAACTTAACAATTTAAATTAAGAAATGTAACAGTTGTACTAATTCCAATTTATAATATCAAATGAATATGGAGCAAACTTGATGATTGTCAGATTTTATGACAAAAATAGGAGATATTGAAAAATGTTTCAATGCTGAAATTTAACATATGTAACGGCTGTCATGCATAAACACCTTGTTGCATTTAAACCACTCGGTGATTCATCGGATGAAACAATAATAGAATTTTTCCAATTTATAATGGGACTTAACTACTGTATAATTATTTACACATTTCTGTTAAACACTACAGTAGGTCAGTTCCAGATGGTGAAATAGCTATAAAAATGATTTGTTTTGAAAAAAAATAACGATGCATTTTTAATATAAAGGTTATTATTGACTGAGTATTTCTTCTTTTTTTTTCTTTCTTTTTTTTGAATGATGGATGTTATTCCTAACCACCAAAAACATTAATTCAAAAGAAAAAACAAACAGATTTGGAAAAAATGAAACATATTCAATCTGAAAACAAAATTAAATTTAGTAGAAGAAATGAAAAGAGAAGCCAGAAAACATTCTTTGGGCAATTTGCATTTAATCAAAACTACACAAATTGGAACTGAAGTACCCAATATAATATATGTTTTTCTCCAAAACCAATCATATACATATAGGCCTGTATTCTAGAAAGGTTTTTAGCTAAACCACCCATCTAATTCTCGTCAACAGCACAGCTCATTGAACTGTTTCGCTCGAAAGTTGCAATGATGCGTATCATTCCTGAACAGTTGATGTTCAGTTAAACCGAGGTTTAGCTAAACACCTTTTGGAATACGGGCCATAGTGTTTAAAGATAAAATATCAATTAATGTTAACTTTCCTTGTATGCAATCATGTTAAGGATAAGATATTTGAATGGTTTCCCTGTGAACATTACTTTATTTCCAACAAGATTCTTTGCAAAAACAAATATATTCAAAAACATCCTCCTAAAATATATAATATATATTCTTCTCAAACCAAGTTAAAGAAATATTTCAAGAAAATAATGTGAAGGTATTTGAACTTAACTAGAGATTTTCATTCCAATAGTATCCAATTCTTTCTCACCAACACAAGACAAGCCTTCCTGAAGGCTATTAGAGTCGTCAGAATCTGCTGATCGAATTTACGGAAAACATATCCGGCGGCGGCCAAATGGTTACCTGAGTGTATCGTTATGTCGTTATTTTTGTTTCTCGTCTTTCAGATAAAAAAGAAGACAAATTGAGGATGTAAAACAGAGGTGAATCTGAGTTGAAGTGGAAGTCAGTTTTGGCTTAAGGATGAGTATGCATGAAAATTCAGTTTCAATACATCGCCCTAGTAACAACTTCTAGGAAGATAAAATATATCTTCGGATGTGATTTGAAATCAAAGCATTCCTAGAGAAGAATGTTCGTAGTGATAACAGGATTCCAATGGATGATTAAAATTTTGGCAGTGAGGCAAGGAAAAGATTCTTTGGTTAATTCTCAGGACTATCAAAGATATTTAAGGATTTTGGTGAAGAGTTTTCATCCTGATAACAGGGTTTTCATGTATGAGAACAACATCTTGGCAAAAAGTACAGATGTTGTCAAAATCTCTCTATCAAAATGCCGAAGACTTCCTTGTTATCACATCTATATAATGCATATCGCTCTGATCAAATTTTGCTCAGAATATACTTCTTTACAAATTGAGGATGGGAAAGAAAAAAGTTGTACTTGAATGTGCCGATGTGTGTGGAAAGTGGAGACAGTAATTGCCTTTTAGGAATATTACGTTTTCATATTTCAAAGTTCAAGTACAACTTCAGAAAAAACATACCTGATTTAGCAAGTAATCCTTAATGATAAATCCTCAACTAAGATGAAAGATCTGCAGAAAGAAAAAAAAATATCAAAACAGAAAATTAAGATAAAAATTTTAAGAAAAATATTGTGATTTTTTTTGTACAAACTATACTTGTTTGTTTCAAGGAGTGTTTTAACTCATCTATCCTCTTTAGAGGGTTTGTGTGTTTTGATCATAATGTAAAATGGAAAATGACAACACATGAAAGGTACCAATCTCCATGCAACAGAGATTATCAAGGTATCATGGATGTAAGGAAATGAAATGAAATTTTGTTGAGCCTTGGATAATTTTGAAACCTGGAAGATGGCTGGTTTCACTGTCGGAATGTCAGCTATTTTTCCCTTCTTGTAAATGAAACCTAACTCGAATCTATTTATTCCACAAGCTGGATTGTGAAAAGCCCTATATTTGCATCTATGGACAAGATACAAAGTGCAATACTCATATATATACAACCCCTACACTCAAGAATTCTACTACACAGGTATGTATTACTCTAAGCCACTGGCAAAAATCACATATATTTCATTCATAACCATCGTACAAAAAACGAAAGCAAAATACATCCAGGGCAAAATCCCACTATCCCTATTCACCACCAGGTGCAAAATCCCTGATGGCTATTTTAATTTTGACGCATACATCAACAAATTTCACCATGATTGCTTACGACAGACGAACATATAAAACACACAATATTTGCAATAGCTTTACACCGACACCTTTTAAGAGTTCATCCGCATTCAGCAAAGATGAACTTTGTCAACGATGCATTATGTTCTATACTATCATAACACACCTAATGTTTAATACTACAATCCCTTGAGGCATTTTCCTAGCTGTTGTTGTTTCCACATTTCTTACGCTTTACTTCATATTCCATCATATTAATCACAAATTCCTTCACATAATTGAACGTCTTTCTTCGTTAATGTTCAATAATACCTGACGATTTAAAATTTTCATTGTCATAAGTAGCGTTTCAATCAAGTGAAGGATATTATTTTCATAAATATATATCCGTAATTTAACTTAATTTATCAAAATTTTAACATGAATTGAAATGATGCATCCACCTGGGAAATTAGTGAAAAATTAAATGAAATTTATCCTGAATTATAGATATTGTAAAATAATCTATTTTAAGAGCTTATTATCTACACGCTTATCACGTCTTTGGTAGAGCTCTTGTATTCTGGCGTATTTGTTATAATAGGAATGCAATCGTAATTCATCAGTTATAAATCACTCATTGTTGCTATTAACTGAAACAACAACGCTTGTCTTCAGGTTTTAATAAAGTAAGGGTAGTCAAGTAATCATTGCATTTGAACATTAAAGAGGATCAAAATTGATATTCTGATAATTTGTAAATATTCTGTCAAAATTAGTCTTGAGTTCTGTGAAATTCAAAGACATTAATCAATTTCTTCGTTAAGGACAAAAGTGATAAGTGATTGATAACTAGAGCTATTTTTCAATAACATCCACCTATCCCCTCTCCCTGGAAAGAAATTCACTTCACTTACAAAGGATTTCAATCGTTGCGGCAAGATCAGATAAAAACCTGGTTTTACTATCTTTGTGCATAATCAGTAAAAAGAAAAAATTACCGCACAATATACTGGTGACAATTATTCTCAATTGAAGATGAGTTGCAATTCCTGGATCATTTCATTAAACATTTAATTTCACAATTGTCGCCATGTGTGATTACTTCACATCCAAGTTCAAGGATACACCAGCTATTACAGAGAGAGAGAGAGTATATTTAAAGGTACATGTAATTGTCAAATGTTGTCACATAAATTGCAGTCATCTTTAAATCAAAGGAAAACACAGACAAGCCCAAGGTCAATATTTCTGCACAGGAACAACTCGGAATACATATTCTAAGAAAAACATAATATACTGATTTGCCATAATCAAACTTTATTTTCTAGAAATTTCATGATTTTTTTCCGGGCTATTACATGGGTCATTTCTTGGAAAGTTATTAATAAAATAAGTATTTTTAAAGCAACCTCGTTTTAGTTTACATTCTACACAAAACAACTCAAATATGTGAATATTTTGAACCTTTCCAAGCGTAATTATTCAGAAATATAAATGACAATACTTAATCCACTAAAAACAGATACAAGTATCAAGCAAAAAGCAAAAGTAACAATTTATACAAATTACAAACTTGTGAAAACATAAGGACCATGACCATCCATCTGACCACTTAAAAGGGAGTACTAAAGAAAATATGACCACATGTATCAATAATAATCTGCTAAATTTCCATTTGAAGTGCATTTTAACTAACAATACCTTTGTAAGGCCATCATCTCTCCAAGTCATAACATATCACTTTACATACTGTCTACCGTGAGTGGCCGTAGATTATCACCCTTCTCATTTGCACATTGCCATGGTTACCTAAGATGAGTTTATCTGTCAAGGTAGGGAATCTACCTTCTTATCAAATTATCTTTGATATAATGATGTTTGATATATCGCTATCACTGTCAGAAATTTGCCATATAAAAGTATTTGTCGTGACTGTCATCCTATCTTGTAATTTGGAGTCTCTATTTTTTCTTTATTAATGTATGCATATCTGTATTTTGACTGAAAGTTTTTATATATTCCAGTCTTTAGTAAAAAGGTTTGAAAGGGAAACTGCTTCAGGAAAGAAAAATCTCCAAAATGTTCACAATGCAAGTACTTTTATTGTTAATAACAAACTCCATTCAGATTAATGTGCAAAGAGGACTGAATGCATCCCCCCCCCCTTCCCTAAGACCTTAAATTGAAAAGAAAATAAGGATTCAAAATTAGCAAACAGAGTAATTTAGGAAGAATAGAGCAGGGAAGAAACAGGAAAATATTTTACAACTCATTCTAAATAAAACTTAAAACAGCTTACAAACATATACACACACAAATCCATCAAGTAAATTTACAACTCACTTGCTTAAAAAGAGCAGTTACACTTGTGGCATCATCAGATACCAGTCATCCACATAAGCTTAAATCCAAAAAATACTACAAGATTCTTCCATTAGAATCACCCCAGCACATCAAGAAAACATTCCATACAAGCATCCACTGTTTATATCTGTGCATGAATTCATCAGTTATAGACTACCATCATATATTCACACGAGTACCTTGCAGCAACACTCTAGTCTCTCAGTGTATCCATTCAACTAAACACATTCAATTTGCTCACACCAATTTGGCTGCTGCGTTACTAACCTACGACTGCTACTCCTATGTATTTTTCCAGCACATCTAATTGCATGGTATCCTCACATCTAGTCACTTTGGTGGCTTCTGTGCTATGCACTGTGTGAAGCATGGGCAATGGGGTTTGCATTTCTTTACATTCCTATGAACTATAACAGCATAGGCTACCAAATAAGATGCGAGGACACAAAACTGTGTGTGCACATGTTTGTGCAAAGCAAAACAAGCATATCACAAAGACTGTTATTTCCATTTTTGATTGATAATTTCCAAAACAAATTAAAAATTTAGATGTTTACTAAGGTAATGACATAATTTTCATATGGTCAGTGTTTTTCAAATTTAATTTTTAATTTTTGAAATTAGTAGTGCAATTGTGGGAAAAGTATAGCTTTTGTAAGATTTTCTCAATTTAGACTTTTGACACAAATTACACATATTTTTTAAAAGTTTCCTGAAAATACAAATTCTACACTTTTTTCTTCAAAATCTGAAAAATGTTTTTGTTATACGCATAAAAAATGTTTCACTCCTTGGAATCCTCATGCAAAATTGTTTTTTGGGGGGCAGGTAAGCATCAAAAATATTTTTTGAGTGCCAATAAAATGTATGTTTCTTATAAATGGCCTTGACTTAACTATAGATAACTAAGTGAGATATAAATCCTGATTGGGTTATGGCGTGTTTACAAAGCTGCAATTTGTTCAACAAGACATAGCAACATGGAAACAAAACAAGAATTTCAGGCATGCTGTAAGCTGCTTTGACTTAAAAACTAAACTTGATCGAGGATTTCTAAAACATTACAAAAGCAATCTGCATGCACAGGAATTTATGGCCTGTTTAACTTTAGAATGCCACTAGCTACATTGTAACTTAAACTAGGTGCAACTGTCTGGATGTATGCAGAGATTTCAACCCAATCGGGTTAAAATGCTTTCTTAAATTTCAAAGTTATCTTACTGTACAAACATTAGATTTGATACAGAGATTTCCTAAGGTTAGTATACTTTTGCATCTGGCTCATGTGGGAATAACCAGCCTAAGTAATTATGGAATTCAGGTCATGAATAAACAAATTGAGTCCAAACTTTCCAAATACTAGAAAAAAAGTATTATAATTAATTTGGAATATGACACTCAATTTGCATAAACAGGTACATGATGACAAAGGAAATAACAATTAGAGTATAAATACAAGGGTCATCATACAATTTAATTAAATTTAATCAAACTTGTCAATCTTTAAACCTGCACACATCTTCTTACAGATCCTTAACATTTACAACCATATATATATACTCATGAATGCAAAGGAAACTAAAGGTTCCTATTGTATTCCCCAGAAAAACTGTAGAAAAGACATAACAAAAGGACATCCTTTATCACACATATAAGAAACTGGTCACACTTAACAAGAAAACAGAACATGAACTACCACAGTTTGTATAAAAAACATGAATTTTAATTCATGCGGCCCCTCAGGGTGTCCATACGCATCACATGGGAGCTATTTGGATACTGCACAATAGTACGGAAGTATTGTGGAAGTATTAATAACATTCGTGAGTTGTCACTTTTTTCAGCGTTGGTGAGTGTGAGGGTATAGAGATGCAAAATGATTAATTTTGATTTCCAAAGGCAGACTGTTAAGTTAAATGAGGCAGAATGGTAACTATGTCTGTATCCATGTGCGATGACAAATGCGACGACATTTACAGATTGGAAATATATTTGTGTCTCTTTAAATACCTATGGTATCAAGCATTTAATTCTTCAGGTAAAGAAACGTTTCTCATGTGATCAGGTCTATCTATTTGTATTTCCTATCTTTTCAAAAATTTTGTTTCACTTGTTTTTATCTGTCTTTTTGTCTTTACTCATATACAATCTCTTTTGTTACAGAGGATTAAAAAATGGTGTCTTTTCCATCCAAGATTCAACATTTGGTAATCTTACAATTTTATGTCAAAACAACTAGATTTGTCTAGATCAATCAATCACTAGTTCTACATTGCCCTTTCTTAAAATGTAAGTACAAATTAACTTTTTTCTAGCAAAATACATTTTACTTGCTTTTACAGGAGCTATGAAATAACCAAACTCAACCAAGCCACATCTTTCCATTTGGTAAGCAGATGAGTTCATATAATCAGTCAATGTCAAAAAATCTATTTCTTGAAAATTACTTCAATATCCATCACAAAATTTTCCAAATGTCCACTCAATTTAGTTATTAATATCTTATGACATACGAGCCTGATTCCGTTACAGTTTTAAAACAAATTTAGAAATGGCCTTGACTGCTTGAAAACAAATTATTTTTAGCCTTTTAATCTCCAATGAACTTGTGCTCTTCAGAGAAATACAATTGATCCTGCCCTTGGCAAAGGTTATGCAAATTGGATATGCATTATTCAAAAAGACTTATATAAATCACAAATCAAAATCTTATAATAAATCTAGATTCATTCGGGAAATTTTATGCATTTTAATTCTGACATTAAAGGTCAAAAATGTTGAGGAGGACGGATTTAATTTGCACTCTTTACAAAGGTGTAGCATAATTTTACATTACAGTTCAATTTAATTGTGTATTTGTTAAAGTTCAAATGTGAGATTTTTTTTTTGGACTTTTTAAAAAAGCACAGCAAGATCCTATAGTTATGCAACTTACCATTACACAAAGATTTATTAGTTCTACTAAACTTCAGTGTTGTGTGACATAATGTGAAAGTTGGTCATCAAATTATATGAATTATGTTCAAACAGTTTTCAGATTCTGATAAATAAATCTTTTTTTTTTAAATGTTTTTCCCTCTTCGACAAACCTATATTTTAGTATCAGATTCCCATCTATAGATGATACTCTAAATTCAAATAGATGATTTAAATTGAATACTTTATAACACATTAAAAATGTGACCCCACCCCTACCCCTAAAATTTAAGGGTGACCTTAAAATGCACAATATGAATGTTTTTAGACATATCTTGCAATATATTTCGGTACTCATAGAACAGCAACTGGTGTTCCTAGGCAACAAGTTGCAGACAAAATCTTGCTTAAGCAATATCTCGCAATGTATCGCATCACTCTCTTAATGAAAAACACATCACTTAAGTGCTAAGTTATCATCAAAGCTTAAGATGGCATGTACGGTCATTGTCACACATCTGTAGCTTTGCATCAATTATATGATGAAAAATACATCAATGAATTACTTAAGACAACAGGGAAGGCTAATGACACGATTTGACATTTAAATCTCAAGTTTAAAAACAAAGTGATGTTATTATGTGACAGATTAAGGAGAAAGAGATGTTTTGTGTTGAATATAATATATGCAAAGTATCACTTCACAAAGTGCAGTGATTTGTTGTTTTACAAAGTACCAGCAAATCTAAACTGTCCAGTTTGTGCTTTGATATGCATGGACCTTAGGGTTCTTTGAAAAACATACAAATATGAATATTCAATTTTGAAAAATAAATATTCTATTAAAATGTAAGCAATTGTATTGCATATGTTAGTAAGAAAAATGTTGAAAATGATTGGTCTACTTGCCCATTTAATACCAGATTTGATGCTGTGTCAAGAGTTCAATGTGCTTTCATTGTAATATTTTACGACATGATTTTCTTTGTTTAAGGGTTAATGTTTCAGACAATAACAATAATTATCATGATGAAACCACTACCAGGATGCTAATTAGCATTTGCTGTATCCCTGGCTGTATCATGCTGAATGATGAATCAATATGTAATATCAAATTTCAAAATAATTCAAATAAAAATATATTGTACTATGGTATAGCTATTTAGATCTGGTCTACTGATGCTGATGTCAAATGACCGGTATATGACAAGATAGATACCAAAATGGTGATGATGATGACTGACTTATGGATTGAGGAAACTACGGATGACTGAGAATTTGGTCAGCTGACTCTAATTGGTAGTGATGTATGATGTACATATCCGACTCTTAATTAGTAGTGATGTTTGATGTACATTGCTGCTTTGATCTCCGATGATGTATGAATGTCATTTTCACTTTTTATGAGGATATTTGTCGGCTGGTTTTTGTCGGTACATTAAAGAAGTTTGTAAACTGAAGATCTGTTGTGTGTCTGTACTTCTGTTGTTTGTCAATCAGTTTGGCAAACTTTCAATTCAAACTGATATATGTTACGCATATCTATAATGACAATATCATCTTTGGAGTTTATCATTCGGAGTGGTACTATTCACTAATACTCACTTTGCAGTTTTGTATAAAACAAATTAACTGAATATGATTAACACTTATTTTATCTTTTAAGATTAAAATCACACTATTTTGTCAAATATATGAGCTGGAAATTGTTGCCGACAGCAGAATCCCCATGTAGCGTAAAATAAATAACATTTGTATGGAAGAGAGAAGTAAAAGGACCATGATTTGAATGCAGTCCTTCTGCAGATCCTCCCACCTATTGTAATGTCCAAAATGGCCCATGTAAAGCAGGGCCCATATTTATGAATATATTTATGAATATGGGCACAGATCTTTTAACTCATGTTGCTGTATTAATTCAAATGACGAATTGTACTTTTTTTTATCAAGTCTGTATATTTAGAAATGTTTGCTTACTTACCCAGCGGGCACGTTCAACGTTGATTCAACGTTGAATTAACATTGAAATTTCAACTTCCAGGGTTGAAAAGTGCAAAAATATTTTGACCTAAAAATTACTTATTTATTAGGTTTTGAACATGACCCAAATGTAATTTCATTCATGTTTTTGCCCTATTTTGTAAAGGTGTGAATGATTTAACTGATTTTTATGATAAACTCAGTTTAACTTCATATGCAGTCTAGAAAAAGAGAAATTTAGAAAATTTGATTTGGTTACATTTAAACGTTGAAAACGGGTTGAACGTTCAACCATAGGTTGAAAAGAGGTTGAAAAATGGTTGAAATGACAACGGTTGAAATTTCAACGTTGATTCAACGTTGAAAAATGGTTGAGTTGAAATTTCAACGTTGATTCAATGTTGTTTCAACGTTGAAAACTAACTTGTGCCCGCTGGGTAGGCCTATTTCTTGTTCATTCATTTTCTTGAAAACATCTTCTTACAGAATCACTGACAATGAAAGTACTATTCCATATTAAACACAGTGCATTCAAGCAGATGTTACACTTTCAATGACACTAAAACCAACAGAAAATTATGACAAACAGAACTGGGCTTAAAAATGTGACAAACTATTTGTTACTAAAATCGACCAATTCTTATGATTTTATGCTCGGTATCTTAACCACATGCTTCCAATCTGCCTAGCCCCAGTGACGAGCAGCATTCTGAGTTGCTGCTATTTCATCCTGTGATGACAAATCGTGAACCAGAAAAAGTACAAAGTCATCTCATTAAATGGAATATATAGCTTAATAATTGATAACCCATTTGATAACTCCAATTTTTGAATAATTTATCACGAGACGCCAGTACGACATCATCTGTTTTATATGCCATTGAATGAGAGAGTCCTTTTTACAAGGTCTGGACTGTGGTTGAAAGTAAAAAGAATTCATAAAATCATCATATGAGAAATATAGGCCTTTTACAATTGATGAAATTGAAATCCTTTTTAGAGAAATGGAATACAGCTGGATTTTGTAACTTCCTATTTTGTTAAAGATATACATAGATATGAAAATATAGTGAATGTTCAATTTGGCATATCGATTGCAATCATTTTTGCTGTTTCAATTTTACAGGTGAACTGGGCAATTTGACATCATCATATGAAAATATTTATTTTTGTTTTACAAACTATGTAATGTAATGGAAATACAGTGTTCTTAATAATTCTCTTTGACTCCTTTAGATCAATTTTCAAAAGTTACAAAATTACCTCGAAAGGCAGATAAGTATCTCTGATAAAATATTTACCCATCCCTAAATGCTTCACTTGAGGAGTGGAATATCTTCCCACTATGCAAGATGCACGAGTTGGCAAAGATTCCAGACATTGCATTCCGGCAAGTAACTTCACCAGGAATTGAACACAAGCCCAATTCTTGCAAGACAATTTTACTTACAACTTCACTATAGCGCTTCATTCAATATATAAATGGAAAATAGAGTTTTAGCTTTGGTTGAATATATATATTTACAATTTTGAGAAAGTTCTTTAATAAGGATGTTGCTAATGATGTTCAGTACTCCTTTTACTTAACAACTTGATGAATTAAATGATGAGTCAGAGACTGATTGTAAATAAATAAACACCGGCACAGCTGCATGTGATTGGGAACTTCCTATACTGTGTAATATTAACGTTTCTCATGAAATTGCGTATATAATACAGAATTCAAATTTCACATACTCATGTTTACAAAAAATAATTTGCTGGGTTTATATTTTTCACTTATTAATGTCTAGCACATAACTAGCATCAACTATATATCCATTGAAAACTGAACTGTTTTGAAATGGGAATATCGCGAAAAAAAAAGGCCATGGATTTTGCTGCACTGCTAAATCAATTAAATGATGATTCAAATGCTTCATAAATAAGTAAACACTTGTAATGTTGTATGTTATTCCGAGTTTCTGAAACTAGTTGTAATGAGACATATAATATGTATACTGTATATGTTCCTCCAATCTTCTGAATGTACATGTTGAATTCATTCATACCAGTGGTCCAAAAATGGTCCAAATACTTGATAATGTTTCGGTGTATTGTCTCCTGGGATGTCAAAAATGCCTTTTCTGTTGGATTTGACATTGGATCCAAATTATGCATCAATACTCATTACATATCGTAATTGCAAAACAAGACTATTTTCTTGATTTTCTGCAACAGGATTTTGAAGGATTTAGCATGGTTTGGGTTAATAAAAAATCAAAATGGCCCATTCAGAAAAATTAAAAATTTGCAAACTTTATTAATAACATTGATTTTTAAGCATGACAAATTTTCACATTGAAGACACACAAAAATCAAAGTACCGGTACAAGAAAAAAGAGCTCACACATTACAGTAATTATGTTAGACCTATAATTACATAGATTGGCTTGGGTGTCTTTGTGAATTTGAATATTAAAAAAAAGACTTATGATTGATGCCCCATACCATTTAAGTTTACAAGATTGAACTAAATGATGCATCTTGGGAGCTATTAACCCACTTATCAAATTGATGGGGTTTTCTCTTCAGGGAGGATTAAGCATCAACTTGACCCTATAAGTTATTGTTGATAAGTTGACATACATTTTTCACGGCTAAGATGATCTTGTTGAACACGGAAAAACATGAATCACTTCTGCACATTTCATTTCATTTTTCTCATTGTTTCCCAGACAGATACAAAAGATTCTTCTAAGAGGCAAGGGAAAATTATCAATTTTAAGCTGCAATTTTGTTTGATCTCATTGGTGATGTGAGTAAAAAATCAATGAATTTTAAACCCATTCATTATACGTTACGACTAAATAGTCAATTGTTGATCGAAGGGTACTATTCATACCTGTTGACAATAACAGAAATATCTAAAACTGATTTTCTTTCAGATTTAGCATTATCACTTATAATGATTCAGTCTTGAGTTGATGCTACAATGGTCAATGTAAATGTGTTGCTTTAGTTCCTTGGTATATTTCTGTATCAACTCTTGTAACTTGTATCTGGGCTTGTAAAAAATGATCAAATTGAGTGAAAAATCAACACTTCTTACCCAAGATGAGTGAGTCATTTACACTAAGTACATGATACATTAACCTCCTCACTTTATTTCCTTCTTCTCACAGTTGACACCTTATCTCATCATTTTTTGTCTTCTGAAGACAGGTGAAACCCCCTTCAACATGAATATTAATTTACATTCAGAACACATCAAATGACATTTGTAAACATATTTTTTTAATGAAAAGGGGAGTATGTCAATCATTCAGGTAAAATATTCATATGGATTAGTGCTTAGTGGGAAATATTGACAGACAAACTTGCAAGCAACTTTTCTTTTTGAACATGGAGACAGGCACCACCTTGTTCACATTAGTTTATTTTAATTGAAGTTAAGGGGAAAATAGAGTCTGATCTGGATTGAACTTGGTGTTAACAGAAATATCTCTGAAAAAATGAACAGGATTCATTTTTTCATCCAGAGGATTTGATTACAAACACAATCTAACTCAAGCAAAATCAATGATTATATTTAGTACTATGATAGAACTGGGCCTAATTGGGTCCATCTTTTTGGATCCTTGGGTTCAATGAGAACAAATTAAGTAAATTTGGCTCTTTTTCCCAAAACAAATTGAGAAGTTTTTGATGGATTGGTTCAAAATTCTGTAATGTTTGCATTCGGATCACTACATGGGTAACCACACCAAAAAAATAGCTAAAATAGAATTTTTTGGACACCAAGATTCAAGACCACAGTGCTACCCCTACAGGGGATATATCAATGAATTAAAAACACTCTTCAAAAAACTGACATCCATTCAATACAGACATTCCATATTTATGAAGAGCACTGTAAGACAAAAACGATGCGAGAGACAAAACAAGACATGGAGCAGAAAAACCACAGGTGTTCTCTATACATAGATGAGTCACTTGTGTCAACTCACCTTTTTGTCTCATTTACTGCACTTTTGTCATCTAATTTTGTCTCTTTATTGAATTAAATATTGATAAGCCACCTGACACACACATTGGGTAACCTTTAATTACAACTGACTGGTGACTGAAGGGTGTCATTGGGAGATGTTCTTGGGGCAAAATAGTGCTAATTATTCTGGTCTTAGTCTGAAATATTTATCTTAGGTCATCACTTGATCAAATATTCAGCATGGTATGTCAGTGGCATGGTTTGTCAAAAATTTATGTCACATGTCTGATGAAAAGCTTCAATTGAACTGAACTTATGGACCTCAAATGACTGATGACTGACGTATGTCATTGGGTGATGTTCTTGGGGCAAAGAGATGCAAGATATTCTTGTGTTAGTTTAAAATATTCTTTTTGGTCATAATTTTAGCATTTATTCACTACGGTATATCAAGTCATACTGCTGGCCAAATTTGGGTTGAATTGTCAGATTTTCCAAATGAGTAAACAATACCTTAAGATGATTTATAAACTTGTTTGTTTTGTAATTGAAGCGATCTGCAATAAGATCAGCTCTTACAATGACAAAATAGCTATCATCAAGCTATCAACTGAAGATAACTCAATTTCTGGCTATGTCATTGACTTTGGTCAG
>JXSR01S011012.1:57244-96816 GCA_000969725.1 Ophiothrix spiculata
TGGTTTGCATTTTTTTTAAAAACAACTTCGAATTATTGTTAAAAGGTTAGGTAAAGTAAACGTATTCAAAAAACGATTGTAAAGTCCAATATCAGAGAGTCAAATTCAAAAAAAAGGAAAAAACTATAACTCGCTATAATAGTCTAATTCAAGAGTTCTCCGCAAAATCAAAAGACCCCAAAAAATATGAGTAAACAAGTTTTGTGTTGTCAGTTATCACAAAGAAGTGTTTTCAATATTAGTGAATAGTGATATGATTGTGTCATCACAATGGAAAATAATATAAAAACTGAGCATGCAAAGAACGTACATGAGTAATTATTATCTTGCAATTAAGTTACTGTTTGTATTTAAAAGTTGTCTTGAGAGAAAATTGAAATTGAGCTAAAATATGTAAATTAATGTGTTTTATTATTATGCCAAAGAATTTAATTTATTGTGTCATTGTCGACGTCATCCTATTCAACAAAGTGTTGATTATTTTTTTTACGAATCCACTGTTATCTGTACGAATCAACGGGTAACAGTAGATTCGTAAAAAATAATCTACACTTTGTTGAATAGGATGACGTCACAGCAATGGTTTAATCTATATAGAAACAAAATTTGACAAGTTTTGACAATTGACACACACAGATATATTAGATTTGCCACCCGGGTTTGCCATCAGGCAGGTTACAAACTTGAAGCCATTATTTCATCAGTTCTTCAAATTTTATAAGGATAAACAACTAACTTGTTCTTGACATGACGGTCACTTGGCCTAATCAAAGTGGCTCTGAAAAGAGCTGTTCTATTCCGAAGTCATTAGAAACCAATAAAAAATACCATGAAGTAGGCCTCACAATGAATTAACATAACAGATTGCCTTCATCCACTGTAAAAACTTGTCATATAATAATTTCATCAAAACATTGTAGTTGCCATATTTCTTGATTAATTAGAAACCTTAATTTAGAAATAATATCAATATAAAATTATCACCCTTTTACTAAACTCTCATGGCAGATTTTACATGTTTACTCTCCTTGTACAAATTACTCAAGCTCATGTATATTAACACACATGTATGCTTGCTCTCTGTACATGCTAGAAATCAAATTTACAGTGATATCTTCATGAATATTGTTTAAGGATGGTCTCTGAGCTTTATCAAAGGGAGAATTAGGATGGATATTCGCTAAAGGAAAACAGTAATCAATAAGTATCTATTTCATAACATTCATGTTTTTTCAAACCATCTCTTGACCAGATGAGACCAGACCTGGCAAGTGATAACTAATCATTTATTTACTATGTCCTGTCTACTAAGTTCTTTAAATGACCATTTTAAGATGCATCAAGAGGCATGATGCTCCTTGTGCACCTGTGACTGTGTCCTGACTATTTGTGATGGCTCACCCCGAAAGGGGGACTTTGCAGATTTTATCATTTCATCTGTTGTAGCATTTTCTAAGCTTTAAAATGACACCTTACTTGTTGAAATTGATAAAGGCGATCAAATTTTACAACAGAAAATCTGCTGGAAATAATTTCCTTATTTTTTGCTGCCTATTTTCACCTGTTTCTTGAAAAGTGTTCTGTCAAAAAGTCCCCCTTTTCGGGGCGAGTCAGCACATTTAATCATATTGTCCCAACCTGGAAAACTATAGGTCTAATGAAAAGCAAAACTTTAAGTTTAAACTTTATATATTTTAAGTCCTAATCCTAAAACAGGCGGTGAACCTTAAACATGATTGGTCTATCCTGTCCACCAAGTTCTACCAACTGTAAACAATTCTAGTCTGGCAATTCTCTTGAGATGCATTAACTCACTTAGCGCTGATACACACATCTGTGACTGTGTCCGTTTCAGACAACCAAGAGATCAGCAATGAATTGTATAAACATTAACTATTTTCCTGAATACTTAACATGCATGCAGGCATCACAGAACTTGGGTTTAAAGGAGCTACCCTAAATTCAAATAAAATGAAGATGAAACTGCACATAATGTATGCAAAGTAAGTTGATACTTAACTATGTGAAGGAAAATTTTAACCAAGATGGAAATCTAGGTTGTACCGGTTGCTTAAATGCAAAACTCTAATCTTATATTATCATTTTGATTTTGTCATGGTAACCTTCGATAAAAAACTATTCCACACATTTGGTTACTGGGCCCCTATTGCTGTAACTTTTAAAGTAAAAAGAGTGTAACAATGTTCTGCCAAATGTTTCTTTCTCCTATACAACATAAATTACATAAATTATGAATGTAATGTGTTGTTACTTTATCTTGCTTTAAAATAGCAACAAAGTGAGGTCTGAAAGCATCTTAAAGCCGAACATGCATTGATGAATAACGTACTGTAATATAACTTGACAGGCTTAGCACTCACGCTTTTCTAGCCCAATTTGTCATGACATATAGGTAACACTGAACAATGTGTTTGTGACTTCTCCCTCAGGATGCTGGTACAAAATTTGTACAATGTACTTTTAGTAACTAAATAACAATATACGTTGTGCTTTTAAACATTGAACATATTTTGTACATCACTGCACCCGTACTCTGGCAACTAAATAGTAATTTGACTGAGAATGCGGCTGTCGAGCAAGTCAAGCATTGTTCATTGCTTACGCACAATTTGGCGGCAAAATGTAAGATGCGTATTAGTCTGTGGGAAAAACCTTGATATTGGGCTTGACTGCAAAATGGAGTCTGCACAATTGTACTTGACTGATTCTTAGTCTTTGAGACCCATAGATTCCAGAACTGAATGATGCAAAATCCGCACCATTGAGCATTTTGAGAAATCCAAGCTGAAACAAAATGGCTACCAAAACAAGGGGTGATATTTCAAAATTGGTCAAATTTTGTTTAAAACCACACCAACATGTTCCTCTCATCACAAGGAAGCAGAAAAAGTATAATTTTCCCTATGTCTGAAATATGGTTTTGGAGTTATAGCCAAAAATGTGAAAGGTCATATCAGAGGTCACAGAACTGGCCCTATGGGAGTCCAAAATTTCAAAAGTCTCCGATTTTGTTCAGAATGGTCTCAAACTATTCGTCTTGCAAAACTGTCTGCACAAAGTAATAGTTTAAAGTGCATCAGATCAGTTTTTGCATGGTTACAGGTCAAGAAAAACTTTGTGCTACAGGCACCAATGCAATGGTAAATATGGACTTTGTTTTTGCCTGCTACCATGACAACAATTGACCTGACACACTTCAAACTATCACTTTGTGTAGACACTTTTGCAAGAGGAATAGTTTGAGACCAGTTTGAACAAAATCGGATACTTTTGAAATTTTGGACTCTCATAGGGCCAAATCCGTGAACTCTAATATGACCTTTCACATTTTTGGCTATAACTCCAGAACCATATTTCAGACATGGGTAAAAGTATACTTTTTCTGCTTCCTTGTGATGAGAGGAACATGTTGGTGTGATTTTGAACAAAATTTGACCAATTTTGAAATATCGGCCCTTGTTTTGGTAGCCATTTTGTTTTATCTTGGATTTCTCAAAATGCTCAATGGTGCGGATTTTGCATCATTCAGTTCTGGAATCTATGGGTCTCAAAGACTAAGAATCAGTCAAGTACAATTGTGCAGACTCCATTTTGCACTTTTTATTTTTTCCCACAGACTATATTGCGCTGTAGTCAAGTAATATTAGCGCGCAACAGAACGCACGGCTGAGTCACCACGCACTCGCACAACGTCGGTCTAGGCATGGCGCCTGTGTGGCGCAATTCCCTAACTTAGCCGAATTTTTAGGATACAAATAGACTAGTTTCCTATCTGTACTTTTATTAATCTATGACTGCACCATATCAATGTAGTAATCATCATTAAATTTTTTAAAGAACACTTAAAATATACAACTTTGTTTTACTTTAATAACCTAGTAAAAAATTGATACCATTCAATTATTCTATCAATGTAGTAAGTTGTGACTACTATTATATCACTTCAACATTTCTTAAATGTGAGATGAAAAACTTTGTTAAATTTTATCAATATTAAAAACTGATTTGAGATATTACAGATGTCTTTTTCTCTTTCAATCAAATAAATAAATGAGAAAAAATGAAGAACTATGTTCAAAAAATTAAGAATAAATATCATTTGGACTTTTTATAAATAAAATCAGATGACCTTTTTTCATTTGAGACCTAGTGGATCCATACTTGCTAGTCAATTTATACGCCAACATCTGGCTGTCTACATCAGATAGCTATCCTGCTTGTATGATACACTTCCTGGGATGATTGTATAGCAGAGTTAATGTATAACATATTTAAATGACTCAAAAACTGGCTCAGTTTGTGGCTGCACTTCATTTACAAGCTTGCTGTTTTTACTCCATCTTTGTATCTTGATTATGTCAGCTTATTGGTAACAGGAAATGTGATTTAGGCAGTAACTTATCTCAAATATGTTAAATGCTTGATGATATCTTTAATTAAACAAAATGAACTAAATCTTTTACCTAAATATGTGTTCTTTTTTCAATCCAACTTAGAGAGAAAAAAAAAAAGACTGCCGAGAACTTGCCATTCATTTGTTTTAGCGATTGATAGCAAATAACAAAGTTTGTCTGGGGTGTAGAATAAAAGGCTGAGACTTTGTAGCAAAATTAAACAGTATTCTTGGCATTATCATTTTTTCCACTCAGATCTAAACATATTACTACAAGAATGATATTTGCTGTCTTAAAAAAAAGCCATCTCATTCCATAATAGCTAATATCAATCTAAGAAAATTTGTTGCTGACCATTTTTTTTCAATATCATGAATCTTCACTAAAAAGTACTCGGTTTAGAGCAATTTGATCACCATTGAATAGGTTCAACAGCATTTATATAAAAAATTGACAAAATTGAGAGTTATTTGGATAGGGATATTTTGAATATCAAACTATTTCTTTTCTCAAGTAAGGAGCCCTTTCTTTACAATCTACATTGTATAAGTGCTTGACCTGATCTTACCTAATCAATCAGGACTTTTGTAACTATCCTAAAAACTAATCACCCCGAAGTGTCTGACTGACACGATCAAAATTAATGTTATTTCAAGTACCATACAATATTTGCACTCTTACTGATCCTACTTCAAGGTCATTTCCGTCTCATCCCATGTGATAATGGACAATATCAATCTCAGGAAATCCTTTGATGAGCACAAAGCCAATCTTCAATATGCCACTTCACCATCCAGATACGTAACAAGCTCGAATAATGCTCACTTTATAGCAATCTGATCACCATTGTTTTGGATAATGGACATTTTCAATATCAAAGTTTATCCTTTCATCATGGATAAAGCCTCTTCTCTACGAGCCGGTTCACATATTGTACACAATCAAGAATTTCAGATTTATAATGGTCATATCAATGTCATCTGATAAAATTGACACTTTAAAATATTAAAGTATCATTTTACTTTCAAGTAAATAAATGTCACTCAACATGGAGAATGAATAATATGATCTTTTCTGCTGAAACAGAATCTGCTTTAATATTAGCTGGCTCATTCCAGTGAAAACTAAACCTTTTTTGATTTCAAGCAAAAAAATCAGCCTTTTTATTCGACCATATGAGCAGTTTTTTCATTCATACGTTTGTTACTCGGTACGTGAAAAGTATTTTCTAATCAGAAATTTTGAATTTTTCTACCCATGCATGAATGAGCACATGTTTTCATTCAAAAATGTCACAAATGTTACCAAAAAGTTACACAAAAATGTCACAAACGTTACCAGATGTTACCAAACAAAATATTGCATAAAAAGAAATCCTGACGATAGAATTGCCTACAACTTTTATGAACTATTTGTAAATATGTTACCAATCATCTGTGAAAAGTGCAATAAAAAATTCGCTAACATGTCAGAGAATTTTTACTTTGAAGTCATTTGGAGCTAAAACCATTTCCGTGCGAGGTCACAAACGTTACCGAACGTTACATGAACTTTATTCAGTATTTTGGCAATTATTTTAATCTTTAAACACCTGCATGTCTTGATCCCACCAGTGAGCACCATTATCAAAAACAAACTTGTTGATATAATGTTTATGCTAGGTTCTGTTGCCATTTAAAAGTGAAATTTTCCCATTTTTGGTCACAAACGTTACTTTGGAATCACCCAGCTGGTCTTCATGAAAACTGATATGCATGTTCAAATCAAAGGAAAGCAATTGAATTTTGCTATTTCCCATATTTGGTCTATGTTGTATATAAAAGTATGTGGTCATATTTTGGTCGAAATCTGTAGTAATAAAAATGCTAATTTTAAGGATAGAAAGATTTTACATTGGTGCTACAATAATTCTACATCTCAAAATGGAATGCAAGTTATAGTGTAATTTAGTGACAGAATCGGCAATCATTTGGTTATGCATAGAGCGATATTGATTTATCATTATCAGTATAGCTTGTCTAATCAGCCTTTAATAAAAAGTATCTCCAAACAAACCTTTTAACATTTGCAGTTCCAGGATTCCTAAAAGGTCACATGTACATCCAACAAATCCATTACACAAAACGATCTCAGTAATCACGATTACTATCAGCTGAAGATAGCTAGATTGGTGCACAGTCCAAGTGATGTGTGGTTAAAGGACTTTATACTGCTCAATAATTCCTAAATGTGTTTGATTCATATCTCCGGTGGAATCAAATATGCATTATACTGTGTCCGCTAGTAACGGTCATTCATCGGTCATCCCCAGTAGTCTGTCCATCATTAACCCATTACATGCTTTCAAAAATTACACAACAACGGTTTTTGATTCATCTCATGTGCCATGCTATACACTGGTCTGAGAATCATATGTGATGACTCACCCCGAAAAGGGGGACTTTGCGACAGAACACTTTTCAAGATACTGGTGAAAATAGGTAGCAAAAAAATAAAGAAAATAATAAGAATTTCATGCAGATTTTCTGTTGTAAAATTTGATCGCCTTGATCAATTTCGACAAATAAGGTGTAATTTAAAGCTTAGAAAATGCTGTAACAGATGAAATGATAAACTCATATTTGATATCTTCTGCAAAGTCCCCCCTTTCGGGGTGAGTCATCACATATATGCATCATACTGCATGCACTAATGACAGTCAATCATCGGTGATCCCCTGTAATCAGTCCAGAGTTAACCGATCACATGCTTTCTGATTTAACAACAAATACATACAATTTAATGATTTTGAGAAAATAATCATAACAGGTGTATACAAACTTGCCAAACCTCATAATGAATTTGAAAACATTTGATTTAAGGTGATTTCTCAGGTTCAAGTTTCATAACAAGCTATCATACACACTCATTCATTTCACCATTGTGAGTAGAGTCTTACACAGGCCAATGACCGAGTGTCTGACGTTACAAGTAGCAAATAATCTTCAATGGAAACGGATCCACCGCTACCATAAGCTGATTCCATTCTCAACATCTAGTCAAGTGTCTGTATTGGATAAGATTACAGCCATATTAGGTTGTATCATAGGTTTTTAACTGCTTTATCGATCCATTCCTGAAACAGCTGAAAAGTGAGGATAATAATTCTGATCTAATTCAAGGGACTGCCATTACTTTTCATTATGGATTTAACTGTTAGCCAAAGATACTAAATAGTATTTTTTTTTTCTCATAAAGAAACTGTTGTGTTCAGATATAAAAGAAAAAATAAATAATTTTAACAAAGTATTTGTAAATAATTAACAACTAAAGAGGCACAAAGCTGAAATTGCTTAAAGCACTTCAAAGATTTCTTTTTTCAAAAAATAAAACATGTTTCAATATCAGCATTTTCAATCAATTCAAACCCTGTGTTGGCAGAATTTGTGTTCATTTGCTTGGATTTACATATTTATTCTTCCACAGAAACTTCCAACCAAGAGTGTTACAATCTTCCTCTAACTCTTAATCATCAAACATTAGTGCTATAATTATAGGAGACTGAATTGGCAAAGTAGCAAATTTTAGTGAGCTTGAGCAAGATATCACCTCTTGTGCTCCACTTGACCTAAGTGCCAAATTGATGCCCACAATATTATTAAGTAAGATGTAACAGATCCTCTCACACCAAAATCACAAATACTGGCTCAATTACTGAAATAGAGATGGTCAATCATCTTTGCTTTTACTTAATCTCAAACAGAATCATGGCTTATCCCTTAAACACAACATCATTACATCTGCTGCTGATTAATAGACAATATGCAAACAATGTGTGCAGAACATTTCACCATATTCTATGAATATCACAATTATTCACACAAAAATATAAAAAGAAATGTAACAAATACACAAATTCCAATTTATAGTATCAAATGAATATGGAGCAAACTTGATGATTGTCAGATTTTGTGGGAAAAAATGGGAGATATTGGAATATATTTCAAGGCTAAAATTTGACATATGTAATGGTTTGTCCTATGCTGTCTTACATAAAACACCTTGTTGCATTTAAACCACTCAGTGATTCATCAGATGAAACGATGATGGAATTCATCAATTTATAATGGGACAAAATAATAATTATTTACACATTTCTAGGAAATGCACATTTTTAAATACTACATTCCAGATGGTGAAAAAATCTATATAAAAATGCACTTCTTGATTCAGAACACATACCACCAATAGATCGCCTATTCATTCCAATGCAAAACCGCCTCCAGATCATGGCGGATATCTTGGCTATAAAGCGACTGGTTGCTTCAACTCTTGGATTTATTTTGAGATTATAGTCTAGAAGAGCCCACAAAGTGAAAAAAATATATAGGGTAACCTTGATATTTTTTTTGCTAGGTCGCCTCATACATAGGATATGCCCAAAATTTCATTTTCTCTAAATCGCTACAAAATTTCTCTAGACACTGAAAATCTGCCCTCAAATTTAAAAAAAACCCAGCAAAATTATAGTAATCTTCAACCAGCCTGACTACATTTGACCCACAGAACATGATTCAAAAGAAATTTGATCAACCTAGTTCCCGCCATTTTTGAAGCTTTTAATTTAGAGAGGGCAACCAAACACTTGCTTTCGCATAGCCCTGTACGGGCCAAAAGCCTTTATTTAGTGATGTGTGTCCTTCAACTCAGTAACACTTTTTTCATGATGTATTTTTTCAAATGTAAAGGTTGTTAATGATTGCTAATTTTATTCAAAAGAAAAAATAATGGAGAAGAAATGAAACATATTCAATCTGAAAATAACATTCAGTAAAATAAATTCAATATATATACTTCAAAGAGAACCTAGAAATATCATTTTGTTAATTTGCATTTAAATAAAAAAATATTCAAAAGAAATTGAAGCGTCCAAAATATTTATTTCTACCATACCAAAGTAATGTTCAGTGTTTAATATACTTAATTATAAAAAATCAGTTAATGCTTACTAGCAAATCGTGTTAGAGATAAGATATTTTCATGTTATCCCTTTTTAGAATAAGCAAAAGAAACAAGATTCTTCTATGACAAAGCCTTCTTTAACATCAAGAAGATAAATATTAAAAAACATGCTCCTAAAATATATCAGAACACAAGATAAAAATAAGTTTCATGCAAACGTGAAAGAATTTAAATGATAAACTAGATATTTTCATTCCAAAGGTATCCGATTCTCCTGCACTGACACAAGACAAGCCTTCCTGAAGGCTATTGTAAGAGTCGTCAGAATCTGCTGATCGAATTTATGGGAAACATATCCGGCAGCAGCCAAATGGTTACCCGAGTGTATCGGTATGTCGTTATTTCTCGTCTTTCAGATAAAAAAGGAGACAAATTGAGGATGTAAAACAGAGGTGAAGGTGAGGCTTGAGGTGAGTTCAGATTTGTGCCTGGTTAGGGGAGCTTGATCAAGACAGACAGAACAGAATCGATTAAAGTGGAAATCAGTTTTGGCTTTAGGATGAATACGCCTGAAAATACAGTTTCAATACATCGCCATTTTAACAACTTTTTTGGGAAAAAAAGATATCTTAGGACTTGACTTGAAAAAGTTGTGGATTTAAATCAGAGTATTTCCATGACAGGTATGTTCATAAAGTGAAAACATGATTTCAATATATATATATATATATATATATATATATATGATTTAAATTTCTGACCATGGGGCAAGGAAAAGATTCTTGAGGTAATCCTCCTATAAGATATAAAACTTTGGTAAATAATTTTCATCTTGATAACTAAGGATATACTGTATGATAAAAACATCTGGCTAAGAGGCAAAGATGTTGGAATCGCTTAATTAAAGATGCTAAAACTTCCTCGTTATCACATAATATGGAAAGCATCACTGGTGATTTCTTGAAAGCAATAAATTATTTTTAAAAAGTCATTTCTTACCAAAAAGACTACACATACAATGTGACTGGGTAGTGTGATACCAAGTTTTAGTTATGATTTTAGAAATGGTGAAAGCATAATAGTTGTCAGACCAAAAATGCTCCTATCTACATCAAATAAGACGTTGTTTCCGAATACTTTCATTTTGAGCCCTGACATTATGAAAAGATGGCACAGCAACATGCATTAGAGACATACCATGCCATCAAGACAATGCAGCAGAAAAAAAGAAGATGACTGCGTCACGAATGGTCAAACCAAAATGCTCCCAGCTATGTCAAAATACATGTCATTTGCTAAATTCTTCCACTTTGAATTTGTGACATTATGACAAGATGACACAACACTATGCATTATAAACTAACCATTCCATCAGGTTTAATATGTAACTAATAAACCGATCCGTTGACTTGTCAAGAAAACCGATGACCGGGATGAAGCCGGCTTTATATTGGCAACAAAATGTCCTGCAGGTACTTGAAAAATTGAACACTGTGAGTCATGCAGATAAATCAGTGTCAGACTGGCACTTCTTCCAATGGGGGTTATATGCCTATTCTAAAACAAGGATCATGCATAAACAACATAAAGGGCTAAACAATGCCCCTTTTTCAGCTATGAAGTATTTGGTTCAATAAGACAGGAAACATGTTACAATCTAAATACCAATACAATCATGTGCTTACCTCGTTTGGCAAGTACTTCTAAATGGTATATTCTCAACTTAGATGAGTGATCTGCAAAAAGAAAAAATATCAGAACAGAGAATTAAAATGGAAAATTGAAGAAAAAATATTGTGAATTTTATATACATATTAAAGACCAAATATTCTTTTTTGTTTCAAGCAGAGTTTTAACTGGTTTGTGTGTTCCATCATAATATAAAATGGAAAATGGCAACACAAGAAATACAATTAATTAAGGACACCAATCTTGATGGAACAGAGAGCACCAAGGTAAAGATGTAAGGTAATGAAAGTAAAAAACATGCCTGCATAATTTTAAAACCTGGAAGATGACTTCACTAAAGCAATGTCCGCTATTTTTCGCTTCTGTAAAATACAGTCAAAATGATAACAGGTGTTTAAAGATTCTCTACAGCGCATGTGAGATATGAAGGTGCTCAATCAATCAACAATTAATTCATTATGAACCATGATTAGCTGGTAGCAAGTTTGCCAATAATGTCTTAGATATCTAAATATCTGAATGCCCTGACTACCAGAATGGAAAAGTCTATCAATCATTCTTGATGATTTTGAGACATTCTAATTTTAAAAATCCTCTTGTAACAAGCCTATCTTAATTTAATTAAATTCCAAGAACTTGAACAATATGTATATCATAAAGTATAGTGTAAAATGAATTGAAATTCTCTTGTTGACTTAAAAGTCAACAAATGCATAAAGTTTTCAAGCAGCAGATAACATGCCTTGTAGATTTTAAATGTTCTTAGTTGAAGCAAGAAATTTATTAAAAACATGGGAAAATGAACAAGTGTGTTAATCTACAAAGGAAAAGATTTTTGTGCAGTGTTATACCTCTGTTAACATGGATATTCCATTCCTCTCACTTTCTATAACATACAATTAAATCTCGAATATTTTCTTGTAACTGATACCTGACTTACACCAATGTAATTCCAGAGACTGAATTGATGTCATATAAACAACACACAGTGGTGAAAGTAATTCACAAAAAAACACATATACAGATTTTGGAATAATTACAGTTTTTTTTTTTTTTTTGATGCACAGATATATTCAAGAAATTGAAAAAGAGATGAACCTAGCTTTTGCTCAGAGCTGTCAACTAGCCTCTCGCCCATGCAGCGTGCTGCGCGTGCTACCTTGGCTTGTTGCTGGGTCCATGGGAGGGGAGATCAGGGGAATGGTACTAGTTAAGATGAACCATGCAATAACCACAGGTTGCAGAAAGTTTTTTAATGCAACTGATTCACTGAATAACAACCTTATTGCATGTAAAGCACTCATTGAGGAGATTGAATGCCCATAACCTGGACAAGGCCTCTATTTTTGCATCTATGGTGAGATACAAAGATGCAATACCTGTACTGCACAACCCATACACTTTGAATTCTACCAGAGATAAATATCACTCATAGCCACTGGCACAAATCACATATATTTCATTCAAAAACTAAAGCAAAATACATCAAGGGCAAAATCTCACTATCCCAATTCACCGCCAGGTGCAAAATCCCTGATGGCCATTTTAATTTTGAGGAATACATCAATAATTTCACCATGATTGCTTGCGACAGACATCTCATATAAAACACACAAACCTAGCAATACCTTTACACCGACACCTTTTAAGAGTTCATCCCCATTCAGCAAAAATGAACATCGTCAACGATGCATTATGTTCTATACTATCATAACACACCTAATGTTTAATACTACAATTCCTTAAGGCATTTCCTTTGCTGGTGTTGTTTCCACATTTCTTACGCTTTACTTCATATTCCATCATATTAATCACTAATTCCTCCAAATAATTGAACGTTTATCTTCGTTAATGTTCAATAATACCTGACGATTTAAAATTTTCATTGTCAAATGTAGCATTTTAATCAAGTGAAGGATATTATTTTCATAAATACATATATCCGTAATTTAGCTTGATTTATCAAAATTTTAACATGAATTGAAATGATGCATCCACCTGGGAAATCAGTGAAAGTTTAAATGAAATTTATCCTGAATTATATATATTGTAAAATAATCTATTTAAAGAGCTTATCTTGTATGCACTTTAAAACAAATCTTTAGTAGAGCTCTTGTAGATAGCGTATTTTTCTTATAGCAATGCAATCGTAATTCATCAGTTGTAAATCACTCATCATTGCTATTAACTGAAACAACAACGCTTGTCTTCAGCTTTTAATAATGTCTTAGCAGTTAACGTAAAAGTGTAGTTGAGTAATCATAGCATTGGAACATTAAAGAATATCTAAATTTGATACATTTGTTCTTAAATATGATTCTGATATTTGTCAATATTCTGTCAGAATTGTTCTTAGATACTGTGAAATTCATAAAGGACAAAAGTGATATGTGATTGATAACTAGCGCTATTTTCAATAACATCATCCTATCCCCACTCCCTGGAAAGAAATTCACTTCAGTTAAAAAGTAACAATGATTTCAATCGCTGCAGCAAGATCAGATAAATACCTGGTTTTGCTGTCTTTGTGCATCATCAGTAAAAATAATGTTTTTTCCGCACAATATCCTGGTGACAATCATTCTCCATCGAAGATGAGCTGCAATTCCTGAATCATTTCATTGAACATTTAATTTCACAATTGTCGCAATGTGTGACTACTTCACATCCGAGTTCAAGGATACTCTGGCTATTACAGATAAATCGTAGATTTAAAGGTACAAGTAATTGTCAAATGTCATCAAATTGGTTTTTATTGGATTTTACATTCGCAAAAGAAATTTAGCACAATTGCAGTCACCATTTTTAAGGAAAATACAGAAGAAAAGACCAAGATCAATAATTCTGCGAAGGAACAACTCAGAATACCTATTTTATGAAACACATATATACTGATTTGCCATCTTGAACTTTATTTTTTAGAAATTCTTGAAATTACATGGGTCATTTCTTGGAAAGATATTAGTGAAATACATATTTTTTTATTGTGACCGGCCAAGGCCTGGAAAAACTGGGTAACTCGGCCACATGGCGGCCAGGAAATTCAGGAAGTTCACAGGAAATTTGTAAGCTTTCAATGCCGTTCAATGCGGGAAATGTGGAAATCTCAGGTATTGGTTACCGGAAAATTTACGTTTTTTCCATGCCTGGCACTGACCCCAGTTTAGTTTACATACTATACAAAACAACTCAAATATGCAAATATTTTAAACCTTCCCAAGCACATTATTCAGAAATATATAATATATTGCTGGAGATTAGTAGGTTTAAAAACAACTTAAGTATCAAGCAAAATTCAAAAGTAACAATTTATACAAATTACAAACTTGTGAAAACATAATTACCATGACCATCCATCTGACCACTTGAAAGATAGTGGTAAAGAAAGTATGACCACATGTATCAACAATAATCTGCTGAATTTCCATTTGAAGTGCATTTCAACCATCAATACCTTTGTAAGGCCATCATCTCTCTAATTCATAACATATCACTTTACGTGCTTTCCACCGTGAGTGACCGTAGATTATCACCCTTCTCATTTGCACATTGCCATGGTTACCTAAGATGAGTTTATCTGTCGAGGTAGGGCATCTACCTTCTATCAATTTATCTTTGATATAATGATGTTTGATATCTCGTCATCACTGTCCACTAATATTGCCAAAGTATGTGTCGTGACTATCAACCTATCTCGTATTTTGGGTATCTATTATTTCTTTATTAATGTATGCATCATCTGTATTTTGACTGAAAGTTTTATATATTCTGTTATGGTCAAGTATATTCAAATGACCGAGGCAAAATCACCTCAAGGGTTCTTAAATAAAACAAACAGAAACACTGTGTTTGAGTCAGAATCTAACAAATTACTTACACTCCTTTATAGTTCTGTTCACAACTTTGTCTTAAAATTATGTAATAAACTTACAGTAACCGCTGCGAAATCTGTGAAATTCTAGGATATTTCCAAAGTGTATAATCTGTATGTAAATGTCCGAAACTATAAAATAAGTCCTAGAATCCAGGTGGAAAATGTAAATCATTTCTCACTAAGTCCAACATCTATTTCAACACAATAGTCCAGCAATAACAGCAAATTATACTCTTTCTTGACTTTCTAAATATTTTGTATCAGAAGCTGGAATGTAAATTATCCTCTTGATAAATATAAAATACACAGACCATCGTTTATTCTCTAACACATCATAACTCGATCCAAATCGATTGTCCAATATATTAACTCCAAAGACAGCCGTTTCTCCATTTATCAGTATAACTTCAATTCGACAAAGTCCATCCACACACCACATCATCAATTTCACTTCTGCCCAACAATCACTTGGCTTGGGATCATAATTTTTACATTTGCATAAAAATTCCCCCATGTTGTCATGTGCAGTTTTTTAGCACAATACCTTAAATTGAAATGAAAATAAGGATTTAAAATTATCAAACAGGAGAAATTTAGAAAGAATAGAACAGGGACTATTGGGAAGAAAAGGGTATTTATAAAACATTTAACAAAGTACTTATTCGGACATCAATAAAAACTCACAATACCTTATATAAAATACACACAAATTCAATGTCATCAAGTAAATTTACAACTCACTCACTTTAAAAGAGCAGTTACACTAATAGCATCAACAGGTATCAATCAGCCAAATAAGCTTTACACTCCAAGAAAATACTACAAGATTCTTCCATCAGAATCACTCCAACAAGCTCCGATCACATTCCAACACATTGAGAAATATCATAAACAAGCATCCACCATTTATATATCTGCAAGAATCTGTAATATCATATATTCACATGAGTACGTTACAGCCACAGTCTAGTCTCTCAATGAATCCATTCAACTAAACACATTCAATCTGCTCACCCCAATTTGGTTTGCTGTGTTACTAACCCACGACTGCTACTACTCTATACTTTTTCCAGCATATCTTATTGCATGGAATTCTCACATCAAGTCTCTAGGGGTGGCTTCTGTGCTATGTACAGTGTGAATGTTTGGGCAATGGGATGACATTTCTTTGCATTCCTATGGACTATTAACATAGGCTACCCACTAAGATGGAGCACAGACTCTTTAAAAAACATATCACGCAGACTGGTCTTTATTTTTTATTAATAATTTCCACAATAAAAATCAGCTAGGTGATTTTTAAGCATTCAGATCCATAGAATGCCTGAGCATTTCTTGCAATTACTTTATAAATATAACAACAAACAGATTTGTATCTCAAAAATGAAACAACCAATAATTTTAAATTTGGTATCATTTTATAAAGCTTGTAATCCTCCCGAAGACCTCAGAAAAAGACATTTTGCAAAACATGCATAATGACGTGGTTGTTCAGGGGCGTAACCAGCTATGACCGTCCGGGGGGGCAAGACTTGAGAGGCTTCCCGATTTTTGCACTTGCTTGATAAAAAAATTAGTGCGCGCTTAGCGCGCGCGCAAAAATATTTGGACAAATTTGTTTATTTTAGCTAAAAAATGCCTATTTTTGGATGAAATAATGGTTTCTTTCATTTTTCTTTTCTCCTTTCCCTTTTCTTTTCCTTCCCCTTTTCCCTCTTCTTTCCCCCTTTTATTCTTCTCTCTTCCCTTTTTCTCTTCTTCCTCCCTTTCTTCCCTTCCCATTTTTTTGCTCTCCTTCCCAATTTTTTTGCGTCCGGGGGGGCAAGTTGCCCCCACCCCCCGGCCCCCCCATTGGTTACGCCCCTGTGGTTGTTGTTATGGTTATCAGTTTTGTTTGTAGGTAAAACTTAAAAAATAGAACCTGAAAATTAATTTGGATCCAAAATGATTAATTAGGCATCAACAATTATTTTTGGAGAGCTGCAAAATTTGCAATATATCTTTATGCTACTTATTTTATGATTGTCTAAAAATATATATTTATTTTGGACTCCATAATATCAAATCAATCTTATCATCTTTTGAGGGAGTCTGTGACGTGTCATTCAAAATTAAGAAATTATATTCAAACAATTTCTTCCCATTAAATTTAAATTTCAGTAACGTATTTGTACTTTTATTCTGCCTCTACAACAAGTTAAATGTCATTGAAAAGGCAGCACATTTTTAAAACTCCATTAATGAAAAATATAAATGGCCTTGCTTTATCTAAAAGCACTTGAAATGAACTTTATCTAACTTTAGCTCTGTTTGCAGCTGAAGAAATATACATTACACTTGATAATAAATGTATACATTGGCAGAGCATTTTGTAGTTAAACACCAGAAAAAATATCTACCATAGATAACTTAGTGAGATAATAATAATTGCAAATCCATATGTGAAATCATCTAAAGGTAAAGTGCTCAACCATAAAGTGAGATAGAAATCCTGATTGGGTTTTGGCATGTTTACAAAGCTGCAATTTATTCCAGACATTGTAACATGGAAACAAAACAAGAATTTCAGGCAAGCTGGAAGGTGCTTGAATTCTAAAATGTTACTAAAGCAATTTTTATACAAATGGATTTTAATGCCACTAGCTACATTGCAACTTGAACTAGTTGTTGCTGTCTGGATAAGTGTAAGGATTTCAACCAAATTGGGTTAAAATACATTCTTGAATTTCAAAGTAAAAAGTTATTATAAACAATTTCCTTATTTTTCAGACATTTAGATTTGATACAGAGATTTCTTCAGGTTACTCCAGTTTTTCATCTGGTTTATGTGGGTATAACAAACCTAGGTAATGATGGCATTCTAGTCATGAATAAACAAATTGGCAACTTGGTTTTAAAATATGACTTCTTCAAGGTGATCATTTTTCCAACCTTTTGGGATATAAGGGAAAATTAAGTTCAAAAATGAATCGCAGCACAGTAATTTCTAGAAACAAATTATCTTGCTCTTAGGTTAAAATGTTGACAATTGTGCATGAATAGAACTAAAATTAAAAGAATTAAAGAATTTGATACAAATTTCATATTAAATATGACACGTTTTTCATTACTTTCTTAGCAAATAATACCTATTTTGAGAGTAAATTATAAGATATGAAATTGTTTTTCAAGCATACCTATCATCATATAGCTATGAATAAAAAAAAAACTAGCTGAAGAAAAACTTCTTTTTATAAAAACCTACTATCTACAGTAAGGTAATTTGAAGATAAAAATACTGATTGTTTTTAGCATGTTTACAAAGCTGTAATTAACAAAAATCTTGATGAAGGATCAACAAAAAGTAACTAAACCACTTTTGGGAATTTATAACCAATTTAACATCAAAATGCCTATAGTCATGTTGTAACTTCTACTAACCGTCCTGATATTTTGAGGGATTTCAACCAAATTGGGTTAAAATACATTCTTATATTTCAGTGTTAACTTACTTTTCATACATTTAGATTTGATATCTGTCAGAGATTTCCTTGAGGTACTCCAGTTCTGCACGTGGCTCATAGAAGAATAACAAACCTAAAGGATTTGCACCACAATGGCTGTGGTTTGTTCAGAACTGGTTGATTTAGCAAACAACACACAACACCACAAAGTAAGTTATGCTTTTCAATTTCATGTCACTACTTGTGTTTAGTCAAAAATATTAAAGACAAAAAAAGTTATAATCAATTCAGAATATGACTCAATTTGCATAGACAGGGATGCGATAAGAAAAGAGATTGCAATTTATATATAAATACAAGGGTCATCTTATAATTTAATCACACTTGTCGATCTAACAACCCGCATACCGCTTCTTACCGATCCTTAACATTTACACTTGAATAAAAATGCAAAATACTCATGACTGGTAAGAAGACTATCAGTTCCAATTGCATCCCCATGCAAAACAAATCCTGGGAAAAAAGGACATCCTTTATCACACATCCAAAAGACTTGGTCACACTTCACAACAATAATTATATCATAAACATGAATTTTAATTCAAGTGGCCCCTGAGTATGTCCATGCCCAGCACATATTGTCGGGAGCTATTTGGTTACTGCTCAATAGTACGGAGGTATCGCAGAAGTATTAATAACATTCGTGAGTTGTCACTTTTTTCACGGCTGGTGTCTGTGTGAGGGTATAGAGTTGCAATATGATTAATTGTGATTTCCGAACGAAGATTGTAATGTGAAATGAGGCAGAAATGGTAAAGAAGTCAAGATACATGTGCAATGTACCGCATTCACAGATCAAAAGATAATATTTCTGTCTGTCTGTTAATACCTGTGGCATTATGTTATTAAATTATGGAGAGGAACATAGCTCATAATTTGTAATGTCCACCTATCACATAGGTAAAAGAGGGGGGTTACATGTGGTGTCTTTTCCCCACCAAAGATTGGAACTGGGGTAGTCTGAAGATGTTTCTTTGAAAATACCCAATCTATCAATACCAATAAAACATGGCATTTTACTTTAATTTGAGTAAAATGGATTATATTTAATTTTCATTGCATTTTACTTTAATTTGAGTAAAATGGATTATACTTAATTTCTATATTGCTTGAAGCCGAAATTTAAACTAGAGATTCTAAACAAAATTTACTTGTATCTACAGAGCCAGGCCTGTACAGAGCTCTGAGATGAAGAGTTTATTTCATCTTGCCTTATCTTCCAATAAGCTTCCATTATGCAAGTTAATTCACACCATCACAAAATGAAAAAAACCAGATTATTTAACAATTATTTCAAAATCACAAATTCATCATAAGATTTTCAAAAGAGCACTCGATTTGGTTATTAATATTTTATGAAGATTTTGTTAAAGCTTTAAAACAGATTTAGAAATGACCTGAACTTCTTTAAAACAAATTTATATTTATAAAATTAACAAAAGTCTTTTAATCTCCAATGAACTTGTGCTCTTCAGAGAAATACAATTGATTCCTGTCCATGGCAAAGGTTATGCTAGTTGGATATGCATTATTCAAAAAGACTTATATAAATCAGAAAATCAAATCTTATATTTGGAATTCATTTGGGAAATTTGATGTATTTCAATTCTTACATTAAAGGTTAAGAAATGTAGATGAGAAAGGTTTTTTTTTTATTGTTTTCACTCTTTACACAAGTGTGGCATGATTTTACATCATAGTTTTATTAAATTGTGTATTTGTTAAAGATCTTCAAATATGAGATGATTTCTTGCAATATATTACATTACTCACAGAACAGCAACAGCAACTGTGGTCCTAGGCAGCAAGTTGCAGACTAAATCTCTTAAGCAATATCTCACAATGTATTGCACCACTCTCTTAATGAAAAACACATCACTTCCTTAAGTGCTTACATCAAGTTATCATCAAAGCTTACGATGAAATGTACGGTCATTGTCACATATCTGTAGTTTTGCATTAATAATATGATGAAAAATATATCAATGAATTACTTAAGACAACAGGTAAGGCCATTGACACAATTTGACATTTAAATCTCAAGTTTAAAAGCAACGTGATGCTATTATGTGGCTAAAAGAGATGGTTTAGTGTTAAATATAATATGCAAAGTGTCACTTGAAAAAGTGCAGTGATTTTTTGTATTACAAAGCACCAGCAAGTTCAAATTGTCCAGGTTTGTGCTTTATAATGCATGGGCTTTGGCATTCTATGAAAAACAAATTAAAAAATATATATATTCTGATATAAAATTTGAACACCAAAAACTCTCTTAAAAAGTAATTACATATCCCATAATTACATATAGCATTTATTTGTGAGTAAAGGCGAAATCATACTCGGCCTCCAAACAAAATTTTTCCTACCAAACATTTGGTCGTGACGACACCAAATATTTGCCATCGAACTTAAAGTATGAACGGATAGCAAACATTTGGTCCAATGTATATGGCAATTCAATACCATGTGCAATCTAGCGCGAAACTTTCTTTACTCGTCATTTTGACGTCACGACCAAATGTTTGGTAGCGAAAATTTTGTTTGGAGGCCGAGTATGTTTTCGGCTTAAGAAGGCGTTGTGTCCAAAAACATTTTACTCGCCCGAGAGACAATCGGGACTGATTCTTTGAAACTGAGAGAAAATATATTGCTTAACACTTGACTTTTGGTTAAGTTGCTGTTAGCATTGTTTTAACTAATATTTAAACTTTGTAAGTGTAATTTGGTCTCCATTTGAGTGAAAAAGTCAGAGCGAATATTGCGAGCAAATGTCACACGGGCGAGCAAATGTCTTAAAATGACGTGTCCCCTAAAGGAAAAGGTATACTTTAGGTCCCATCAAAAACTATACCCTAACCCTAACCCTAAACCCTAACCCTAACCCTAACCCTAACCCTAAAACTAACCCTAACCCTAATCCTACACCCTAACCCTAACCCTAAATTAAACCTAACCCTAACACTAACCCTAAACCCTAACCCTAAAATTATGGATGGGACCTAAAGTACACTTGGTCCAACCTAAATTTTGATCATGACTGATATACTTGCTGATTTAATACTAAGCCATGAGTTCAAAGCACTTTCTTTGTAATATTTTGTGACATAATTTTTTCTTTGTTAAAGGATTAATGTTAAGAAAATAACAATAATTTTAATGATGAAATCACTACTTGGACACTAATTAGCCTTTGCTGTATCATGCTGAATGATGAATCAATATGGATTATCAAATTTCAAAATAATTCAAATAAAAATAAATTGTACTATGGTATATCTATCTAGATCTGGTCTAAATGAGGTTGATATCAAATGACGGGTATATGACAAGATACCAAAATGGTGATGGTGATGTTGACTGACTTATGAATTGAGGAAACTACGGATGACTGGGAATTTGTTCAGCCGACTCTAATTGGTAGTGATGTATGATGTACATTGCTGCTGCTTTGATCTCCGATGATGTATGGATGTCATTTTCATTTTTTATGAGGATATTTGTCGGCTGTTTTTTGTCGGTACATTAATTAAAGAAATTAGTTAAAACTGAAGATCTGTTGTGTGTCTGTACTTCTGTTGTTTATCAAGATATAAATTTCAATTCAAACTGCAATATGTTATGCACATCTATATACATATTGACAATATCATCATTTGAGTTTATCAATAGACACTTCAGGTGATTTTTAAATTATGCATCAAATTCTTTCAAAGGAATTTTAAATGAAGCCAGGTGATCTAAGGAATCCAAAACCGTTTGAATTTTTCAAATCCGACCTTCCGTTGCAAAGTTATGAAGGTTTTTGTATTGCTTTTTTAACTAATTTTGGAGAACGCAGGTCAGGGGATAAATCTTTTACTTTCTTTATTTTCGACTAGCAAGGTTACGGCACTAATGGCAGAACTCCGCTAGTCAATACACAAGAGTAATTTGGTCAATATTTCAATTGTCTGAATGGATATTACACATAAAACAGGAGTTATTTTGCACCCACACATGCGCGGGGTATTTAAAGATGATTAGTTCCGCAAGTTAAAGGGCTGATCAACACTGAATTTGGGCTGAATTGAAGGCGCAAATTTCACCCAAATGATCATTATTGTTGCTGCTTGTTGTTTAATTACATGTGATTAAGCAGATATATATAAAAAATTCTTAGGTGTGCATGGATGTCTTCATAACTTGTAGACAACTGAAATTGTTAATTCTTCACTTCCAAAAAAAATTGGGCAAGTTTTTTAAATTAAATAACTCTGCAACCATATATCAGAATTCTTGTTTAAAAATAGGTGGGTGTGCATGGACAAAGTCATCGCCCTGATAACATATATTCTAAAATAAAAATAGTCTATCATATAGCTTGGAAATCAGAAAAACATCTGAAAAAGTGTCTAGAAACACTTGATTTTAGTTTCAAAACAAAACTATCAAGCCAAGTTAAAGTCATGCCTGCTTGAATATGAGCTATGTGTTAACGTGTGTGTAGGTCAGCGGTGTGAAATATCAACGTTCTCCTACCAAGTAATGTGTAAATGAAGTATCTATTATCCATTGAAGTGAAAGTATTCATTGATACCCTCTTTGCTGGTTTGTATAATATAACCATGAACACACTTAATCTTTATTTTTATCAAATAATTGGATCACACTATGTCAAAGATGCTTCATGAGAAGGAAATTTGTGCTGCACACAGCATCCCCTGCTCACATACCATGACGAACATTGGTTTTGGAAGAAATAACCAAGTGAGGTTGAGAGTTCAAATCCAACCCTTTTGCAGGTACTTCCACTTATAAGGATCATGTAAAACAGATCTTTAAAAGTTAAACATGTATAAGGCTGCGATCACATAAAACCATACTATTTGGGTATATGGTGCACGATTTTACATGGGCACACGTATAGATTCAATCAAACACATGGATTTGATGCTACCAGGTCACATAAAAGGTCACTATTTGAAAAAAACATATAGCTCGCTGTGCCTATATAAAATATAGCCATCGAACAGCATATAGTGAATACCGTATACCTTATACTTCTATGTGATCGCAGCCTAAGAGGTAGAATTTTACATGAATTTTGCAAATGGTTATGCAAGTCCAAATGTGAGTTTACTTTGACTCTTCCTGACAGGGTTTACGCAAGTCTTTGGACCCTTTTTATTGCATGGAATATTATTACAACAATACAACAGTCCAACTTGTGCTTTGCTTTTGAGGCTATGAGTCTTTAAGCAGGTAGACTCTCAAACTCACAGCTAATTCTAGTCCTGTTTTATCATTAAAAGCATACTTTCGGTAACACTCTCGATAAAGGAGAATAACCTTATCTTTATAAAATCTAATTTTTGCCAAACTATAGTTACCATTGAAATGCAATGACATTGTATTCATTCAGACAAATTTTGTTTCTTAAAGTACGGCTTATTCCGAATGCTTGATATAAATACAAAGAATTATATTACTAAATTTCCTATGTTATCCTTGGTATCCATACCACATGCTTCCAATATGCCTAGCCTTACTATTGCTTACAGTCACAATTTCATCCTGTGATGACAAACTGTGAACCAGAAAAAGTACAAAGTCATCTCATTGAATGGAAACTATGGCTTAATAATTGATAACCCATTTGATAACTAAAATTTTTGAATAATTTATCACCAGACGCCAGTATGATATCAACTATTTTGTGAAAGTCCTTATCAAAAGGTCTGGATTGTGGGTGAGGGTAAAAAAAGAGTTGATCAAATCATCAAATAAGAAATACAGACCTCTTACAATTGATGAAATCTGTGTCCCTTTTTAACGTCTTAATTTGCTAAAGATACACAAATATATGAAAATAAAACAAGTGTTCCATTTAACAGCAATTAAGGTGTCTGGCCCACACGCCTTCCACGTGTACCAGTACGCGCTAGTTTCCGAGTTGGTAAGTGCCGCAATACGCATGCGCGTATACTTTGAGTAGCGTTTTGAAGCTAAAAATTGCCATATTTTTTGGGAAAATTAGTTCGATGACCCCAATTTTTATTGTTTTATTTGAAAGAACATACTTGTGCGCAACTTTTGTGAAAAAATTGACAAAAATTTTCGGGCGAATTTGTTTGAATCAACACTAAATAATATCACTTTTGCCACATTTCCCATACACCCCTGCACTAACTTTTCACAAAACATGCTGTTTTTAAACTGACTAGCATGCAAAAATGAGTCCGGTGACCCCCAATTTTTATTCTAAAAATCGGATCTACATCGATAAAATATCAATCAGTTCAACAAAATTCTTAGGTGTAATAATTGATGAAAATTTAAACTGGAAATGTCACATAGATGCCATAACAGAAACAATAGCAAGAAATACTGGAATGATAACCAAGTTGAAACATTTTGTTCCCGAAAACATATTGTATTCTCTGTATTGTACGTTGATTATGCCTTATATTAACTATGGTGTTTTAATATGGGGAAATGCATGCAAAATGTACTTGGAAAAAAATTTTAAACTACAAAAATGGGCTATCAGGACTGTTAAAAAAAGCCATTATAGAAGTCACAGTGGTCCTCTATTTTCTAAATATAATGTGCTCAATGTATATGATACGTATAAACTAAATCTTGGTATTTTTATGTACAAACACCACACAAACCTACTTCCACGTATCTTTTCAACGTACTTTACAAAGCATGATCAAACACACAGATATTCAACTAGAAATGCCCAGGATTATAGTGTTAACTTAGCAAAGAAAAAGATTTCAAGTTGCGCTATCAGGAATTGTGGGCCAACCTTTTGGAACTCTTTGGACAAAAATATCAAACATTCAAATAATATCAAACTTTTCAAAAAACAAATGAAATCAGAATTACTTAACAAATATGAGTAGCTTTCTTTGGGGCATATCTTGTGTGGTTTGTTTGATCGTTTCGTTTGTATTTCTTGCAATTGGTTTGTTGTTATCGTTGTTGTAACCGTAAGTTAGAAGGGCATAATTAACTCAGGTCTTTTTGGCCTTTCAATTGTGTCCTCAATATCATGTTTTTGTTATTTTTTTTTGTATTTTAAAAGTGTTCTGATTGTTTGTACATGTAATTGATATTGGAATAAATTTTGACTTGACTTGACTTGACTTGATCATGCCGATTTTTACTATAAATTTTCGGGCAGATCTACCATGGACAAGACACTTTAACACAATTTTGCACTCAATGTTAAAGGTGAATAGGCCAATTTGACATCATCATGCAGTATATATGTCTAGAATATGGCTATTCTAGATTTATACAGTGTAGAATCAGTCCATTAACATATGTTGTAATATAATATTAAATTTGTTTTCTGTCCAGTTAATCAACAAAATCACAATACCCTCTTGAGTTGTTTGATTGGGTTTTCTCAATTACCAGTGTGTATTTAACAAACTTAACAGTATTTTTAACTCTGAGTGAAACTTTGTAATGTTTTCATTCAGCCATATCCGCCAAAGTGTATATTGGCCAATCTAATGGTACAAATGCTGCGTGGACCAGTGCAGAATTGAAATTTCCAAGCACCATTACCTTAAAAGGCATATAATTTTCTCTCATAAAGTTTTTATCCAACATTAAATGTTTCATATGAGGAGTACAATATCTTTAATTTCCGACTTATTCTAGCACTAAGATTCCATTTCCGCAAGTAACTTCACCAGGAATTGAAACTCAAGCCCAATGCTTGCAAGACAATTTTGCTTACCACTTCATATATGGACAATACAGAATTCGGATTTGGTTGAAACTGTTCAATTTTTGAGAAAATCCTTAAAATTGGAATGTTAATGATGTTCAGTACTCCTTTAACTTTCTAACTTGTGACAGATGAATTAAATGATGAGTCACAGACTGATTGTAAATAAATAAACACTGCCACAGCTGCATGAAATTGCGAATTTCCTATACTGTGTAATATCAAATGTTTCTCATGAAATTGCATATGCAATTTCAAATTTCACATACTCTTGTTTACAATAAATAAGTTGCAGGGTTTATACTTTTCATACTTACCAATAACTAGCACATGAACAATTACTTCTTTTTATGTACATTATCATCAACTATATATTTATTATAAAATTAACTGCTTGGAAATGGGAATATCGTAAAAAAAACAGATGGATATGTATTTTCTGCACTGCTAAATCAATTAAACAATGATTCAGATGCTTCATAAATAAGTAAACACTTGTAATACTGTGTGTAATTCCGAGTTTCCACAACTAAAGACTCGCAATTGTACACATATCTATTTGCCCTATTCAACTATTCATCTTCCGAATGTACATCATGTATTATTTCAATTATTTTAAACCAGCAAGCCTAAAATGGTTAAATACTTTGATAATATTTTTGGTCATGTTTAAAAATATTATCTCCTTAGATGTCAAATATGCCCCTTCTGCTGCAATTGACCATTGAATCCAACCAAACCAAACATCAATATTAATTTCCTATTTATGTCGTAATGGGACTGATACTATTTTCTTGATTTTCTGCAAGGTAGGATTTAGCACGGTTTTGGTTAATAGAAAATAGAAAAATTAAAATTGCACTTTCAGAAAAATTACCAAACTTGCAGACTTAAATCACAATAATTTTGAATCGTGACAATTTGTCAATCAAAGGCACACATAACTCAAAGAACTGGTATATGAAAAGAAACCAAAACTAGCACATTATAGTAATTATGTCAGACCTATGATTGCAAAGATTGGCTTTTGTGTCATTTTGTAAATGAAAAATTATACCAGTATGATTGATGACCTATAGCGTGTAAGATTACACGATTGAAGTGAATTAACCACCTTGAGAGCTATTAACCCAATTACCAAGCTGATGGGGTTTTCTCTTCAGGGAGAATAAAAGCATCAACTTGACCCTACAAGTTATTGTTGATAAGTTGACATACATTTCTGTGGTCCCAGATAATCTTTTGAAATGGGGAGGGATATGAATCACTTCAGGACATTTTCTATTTCACTTTTCAGACTGACAGGAAAGACCAGAGTAGTTGAGTTGAGGTGTAAAATCCTCTTATTGCAAAATTTTGAATCAATTTGGGGTCTTACTAAGTCATTTGTTTCTAATTTCCTTGAAGAAAGGGATTGTCACGTAGCCATGATACTAATACCCACATTCACATAAAAAATGTAAAAAAAGCTCCTATTAGCAAAACTCTCTCAAAATGGGTGCTTATATTCAAAAAAATGTAAAAGCTCCTATGAACAAAACTCTGTCAAAATGGGTGGTTTCCATTCAGACCCAAAGCTTAGACATCTTTGATTGTGACCAACATCCATCACAACAAGCCACCTATGCAACTGTTTTCGTGATTTTTTCAAGAAAGATATTCATTAGTTTTGAGTCACAATGCTTTCTCATTAGTGCAACATCTATGGTACCAAAATAGTGTCCTAATTCAAACACTGGGCAATGGTATGACAATTTGATCAAATCACATTCAATAGTGATGATAAGAACAATCTTTATCACTTATCTGACTCGGTCTTTGAAATGATGTATCAACAGCCTACGTACAATTGGTAATGTACAAGTGTGTTGTGTTAGTTCTTGTCATATTGTTTCAACCCTTCACATTGTAACTCTTACATCTACAATCCTCGCAAAAAGTCTTGGAACACCCATGTTTATTTTAAGTGTAAGTGTACCCCCGCTCCCCCGTTCAATGTTGCGGCATTGGAAATCTGTGTGATTTCGGTGTCGCAACATTGAATGATGGGGAAGGGGGAAGGGAAAAATAGTCTAATGTTAACAGCTATTCAATGGACTTATTGATTTAGTTTTGCAGTTGTGTGCACTAAAGTGTTCCAACAACTTTTTGCGAAGATTGTAGGCTTGTAAAAACAGATCAAATTGAGTGAAACATCAACACTTCTTACACAAGATGAGTGAGTCATTTACACCAAGTACCCGATATGTTAACCTCCTCACTTTTTGCATCTCACGGCTGACACCTCATCATCTTGTGTCTTCTAAGACAGGTGAAATCACCAAGTTCAACATGAATAGTAATTTACATTAAGAACACATTAAATGGCATTCTTAAACATATATTTTCTTAAATGAAAAAGGGGTATGTCAATCACTCAGGTAAAATATTCATATGGATTTGCGCTAAGGGGGAAATATTGACAGACAAACTTTCAAGCGAAATATTTTTTGAACATGGAGACAGGTAGTAGGGTATCCAAAACTTAGCAAAAACGAAAAGGCATTGTAAAATTTAGATAAAAAAGTGCGCTATAGAAACTAGACTTAGACACAGTTCACTTGACAAAGCTTGTGTTGAGTCAGACTCTAATAGCAAGGCTCTGTCCTGCATTGAACTTGGTTTGAATAGACATACTTCTAAAAACAAACAGAGATTTTTTCATCCTGAGAGTGTAAAAATCTTGATCTGACCCAATCCATATTACAGAATATATAGTTGAATATATAGTTCTAAGGTAGAACTGTGCCTAATTAGGTCCATGCATTTTCTTCAGGGGTATTGGTCTTACGATTCAATGCTAACAGGATTCCAGTAAATTTTGCATTTTGGAGCCCTAAAAATTAAGAAGTGTGTGATAGATTGGTTCAAAATTGCATTGATGTTCACATTTAAACCACTATATAGTTGACAGCACCAACAACATAATAGTTCTTTTTGGACCCCAAGATGCTGCCCCTGATGTTGGTGAAAGCTTAACCATACCAAAGGAAAACTCTTCAAAAAAAATGACATCCATTCAATACATGCATTCCATATTCATGAAGACCAGTTTTAAGATGAAAACGATGCGAGAGACAAAACGAGACATGGAGCGGAAAAAACACAGGTGGTCTCTATACATAAATGAGTCACTTGTGTCATCTCACCTTTTTGTCTCATTTAGGACACTTTTGTCATCTAATTTTTGTCTCTTTATTGAATTAAATATTGATAAGCCACCTGACACACATTGGCTAACCTTTAATTAAAACTGACTGGTGACTGATGGGTGTCATAGGGTGATGTTCTTGGGGCAAAATAGTGCTAATTATTCTTCTCTTGGCCTGAAATATATATATCTTTGGTCATCACTTGATTAAACATTCAGTATGGCATGTCATCAGCATGGTCTGTCAAATTTATGTTACATGAGGCTGGTGATGGAACTAAAAAAAACAAACCATTGGTGATCAGCTCTTACAATGTTGAAATAGCTATCTACTGAAGATAACTCAAAAATCAATGATTAAGTCAGCCATGAGATTAGCTCGTACAATGCTGGAATAGCTGTCTACTGATTTTCTGTATAATTATGTCATTGACTTTGGTCAGGAATGAGATTAAATCTTACAATTTTAAATAGCTATCTTCAGAAGATACCTCACATATATAGTTCATCTGTCACTGATTTTTGTCAGTAACACATCTCCTCCAATGTCAAAATAGCTATCTTCTAAAAATAGCTCAATCATCGCTATTGGGATCAACTAGTTTTATTATTATTATTATTGATGGTCAAAAAAGTATTGAATCAAATAGAATAGATAATCATTTTAACCTTCTAAATAAGTATCACCGAATTAGTATTTTCATTTGTAGACCAAAAGAGCATTTTAATCATCTACAAAATAAGTCAAGATCTTAAAAGCTTTTCTGTTCTTGATATTAGGCTTACTGAATATTCAATATTAATCTCATTTGTACCAATAAACCTAAATCGATACTCAAAGGTATAGGAGTTACTAAAATCAAACAGTGTTTATTTTTTCTATTTATAATTTTGTATAAACTGATCTCTTTATTAAAAATATGCACATAACTAGACATCACCAATTTTATATTTGTGGATATTGAGATCACTTTTTTTTCTTGTCCAATTATTTTTCCAAATTTAATCTAAACTTATCTGTTGAAACCTTAATCAATACCCAATGATAGAAGAGTTTATTAAAATCAAACAGCACTTATTTGTTTTATTGATACTACAGAAGTCAAGACCGCAGGGTGTTTGTTCTTTTAATGCTTCTTCTGATTACTTCATGAAAGAAATAAATGCCTTCACTGAGGACCAGGTGAAATCTTAATCAAAGGGCTACCGCAGAACATGACTCATACTTACAACGTGCAGACTATAAAACATTTGTCAAAATCGGGTCAGGCTCCTGAGTATCACTGGCGGGGAGGGGGCACTCGGAAGAAATAAATGCCTCTACTAAGGACCAGTTGACAATCTTAATCAAAGGGCTACCGCAGAACATGACTCAAACTTTCAATGTGCAGTTTATAAAACATTCGTCAAAATAGGGTCACGCTCCTGAGCATCACTGGCACAGGAGGGGATGGTCACTTAGATAAAATCCAATAGTTGCATGCTTCTGGAATACATGAAGAAAGGGCACACATTTTGTGATGAATAAGAAATTTTGTGAATCAGACAAAAAGTACCAAAAATGCAAGTTAAAATTATTATTTCTTCCATTATCTTTTTTAAAGAATTTACATTTGAGTTAATTTTGTCAGAACTCTATGAGAATATGAAATCTTTTCTTATAACTCAAAATGATTCACAACAATTGTTTCAAGAAACATATTTCAAAAGATTTGTGACAACTTTTATATGGGTCTTAGACCTAAAAAGTGCCTCTCCTCAATTAAAAACAGTATTTTGGAAAAAAGGGACGAATATTAATTTAGCCTGGTAAAAATATGAAAGCAATAATCATCATGGAAGGTTTGGTCAAAGGAATAATGTGATAGAGGGTGTCTGATTTTGGTTATGTAAACATCTTGTACACACAGTGTATCTGTGTGTCCCTTGACCCCTACTGACAGAACCCCCTCCCCTACCTCCCTATAGTGAGGAGTATCACTACATGCAGTCAAACCACACTCATCTTCATCAACAATAAAATGCATAGAGTAGAAAGCACGACTGTTGATTGTCAAATTATCGAGGTGATACGGCACAGAATGGATTTATAGGCTGAGCGGTACATGACTGGCGGTGAGGATAAAGCGTATTATGCCGCTCTAATGGCTATGCATAATCTCATTGCCAGCTATTGGTTGATCTAAATTGTCAATAACTTGAACCAAATTGTCAATAACTTGAACCAAATTGTCAATAACTTGAACCAAATTAGGGTATAACCTCTTTTGTACATTGAGGATTTAAATAGTGATGTGTACAAAATAGGTGTTCTAAATTAAGTTTCGTCCATGTTTAAAATTGTTCGAAATTTAAATCACTTACACAATGTATACAGCAGTTAAATAGCCTTGTACTCTAAAAATATTCAAAATATATGACTGCCACTGGCATAATCAGACCTGTCTGTCCGGGTGAAGGATGGGATGCAAAACTTCTTCATTTTTCTGACTTTTCCATCTATTTATTAAGATTATACCCAATATTTGAATGCCTTTGGTTAATTCTTTTCTGATTTTCCTAATTGCATTATTTGGGAAGAAAAGGGTTTATCATCTGCCATACCAACAGCAGCTGGATTGTCAGTAAGGTTGAACCGATGGCTCATTTCCTTACCGATACGATATCTGTTACCAATTTTTTAGTGCATCATCAGCTGATCAAAAACGTGGCCTAGACTAGGGCTACGCCACACTTTTAGTGCATCATCAGCTGATCAAAAACGTGGCTTAGCCCAGCTAGGGCTAGGCCACGCTTTTATCTGTCACCTTGCCAAACATCGGTAAAGTTCATCGGCAAAGACAGGTGATTTTACCGCTATGATGTTTTGCCGATAGGGTGTAATAACGGCCCTGATATGATGGCCGATACGATGCATCGGTTCAAGCCTAATTGTCAGTGCAAAACAGAGAACAATGTTCTTTCCTGGACTGAAAATATTTCTGCACGAAAATATAAAAACATTTGGCCCATGTTCCACAAAAAATATTTTTCAAAACTTCTACACTATTATTGTAAAAAAACCTTATACCTGATGCACAAGAAAGTCTTTATATATATTCCTGAATAGGGAATGAAGACATTTAGAGAACCTGAATTCAAAGTCTACATTCCAACACAAAACATGAATATTTTTATATGAAAACTCTTTTCGAAAGATATATATACAAATTTCCCTGTGGAATGCATACGGTATAGAGGGACGATATGGAAATATACCACAGGCAGCGGTGCACAAATCCCAAACTCCTATACCTAATCAAGTGGATTACGGGAATCAAAGTCTTGCCTCTCTTGTCGCCATTAATTCATTCACTTGTTTCCTATTTTACATTAATATACGGCTAGGTACAAGAATCGAATATCTGCATGTAGCAGGTGGGAGGGGGACACAATATTTTAATTACGTCGGACTTTATGCCTGGAAAATATATGACCGGTAATAACTGCATTTGTGAACGCAACTTTAATTCCTTACCTTTGTACATAAAAAGTATAGGACATATTACAATTTTCATGAATAAAAGGAAGTAAGATACATGTAAATTGATTGTTTTTATTGATTTATTGGTCATTGATTAACCTTAATCTGACTCATTTGTTTTTGTCTTACAGAAAATGCTGTTATAATTCTTCAAGAGTCAAATAAACATTGGCAATTAATCAAATTTGACAATTTTAAGTAATTTTGTTTTTCATTAATATCTCAAAAGTTTAAAAATATGACTTACTTCCTTTTGTCGTGGTGGGGCAGTGTAGCTTCTACTTTTGTTTGGCGGTAAGATATTTGCATATAGGTTAATATAAGTATAAAACAGCATTTTGTAAAAAATGTCACTTACTTCCTTTTGTCATGGTAGGGCAGTATTACCGACACAAGTTATGACCAGTCACAAGCAACTTATGTCCGACGGTCTGAACGTGGCTAATATTAAATCAATTAACTAAAATCCTCTTTCCTTTCCAACTTGTCTATATCAAACCCTGGGGGGGGGGAGAGGTAATCTCCTTGGAATTTCTATGTAAAAATGGCTATTTTGCTTCAATGACTGTGGGATTCAAACCCAGGACCTCGCGCATCCCAATCTAAAGTCAAACAATACCAAGCTACTGGGCGGGCCCTGCCTGGCAGCAATTCAGCACCAACATATCTCCCATTTATGCCGTTACAGGGTTAAGTCATATTTGTCTTCACTATGATGTACATATACATTTAAATACCTCCATACTGAAGTATTCTTAAGATATCAAATAGAGATGGAAATAGAAATGCAAAGTTGCAAAGGAAAAAGGCAAATTTTACCCTTACTTGCTTTCCAACTAAAATAGTGATTTTTGATTCACAAGAATTTTAGTTTCTAAAATAATGCCATTTTTAAACAAGAATGAATGCAAACAAGAAAATAAAAACACTGCATTTTCACAATGCTCTTCAAACAAATGTATTTTTGTGATTTTTTATCATAATATGTAGACATATTTTGATAAAAAAAATCACCTAAATGACAACATTGTGACTCTCCTGCTCCTGTAAGAAACAGCTTTTGCATTATACTTTCTGCTGTTTTTGAATCAATGAGAGATTCGCCATCACAAGCTAGTCAGGACAACATGATGTAATATAATTAGATGGTAAATTGATAGTGTACATTGTATTATTCTCGTCGTATTGATGACAGATATGGTAATGATGGACTGGCCACAATTATACGAAGAAATCTAGGACTCTTTTCTCTGACCTGTAAAAAGACCTTTGGATTCTCATTCTGAAGGGTTCCCATCAGAGACTCATCACAGCCAGAGCATCAAAGACATTGTGATGATGGACTGGTAACTCATACCAAAGAAACTAGGACCAAGTGTTTGACCTGCTAGCAACAAGACATTTACATTTTAAATTCCCATTAGATGTCCTATCCAGACTCTGCATTACTTATTTCAGTGATGAGCATGGTGATGATGAAGTTGTCATGGAATCCAGGACATCTTCTAGTCTGGCAATAGGACCTTTGCTCTCTGCAACATGTCACTCACGTTGTAACTTATGAATTCCGTGATGAGAATAGAATACAAAAAACAAGGAGATTTAGATTTCATTCATACAATTTTGCAGTTTACAAATACAAGAGATGGTCTATGACCTAAAATTGAGAAGTGCAAGATCTTTTGATATGGTCTCAACAGCAAGACCTAATGCATTTTTAAATAGTGGATATTTTTAAGTGTTCTCAACGTACAAATTGTACAGTGCATTGGTCGTGTATTCCATCACTCCTCACCATCCATATTTGTCTTCAATAAGCACTTGATTGTCTAATTTGATATCAGTCTTTTGATGCATCATTTATTTATTGTAATGTGAGATCATTGCTGACAGCTCAATGACATCTGCGTCCATATGGCCAGATAAGATGACTTGATAAATATAGGCCTACTATCTTTAAATTTAGATTTGTATTAAAGTGTATCCTACATTCCACTTAGCGATCCAAAATTGGAAATGTGATTTGAATTTATGCAACCAAAGATGTAATTTAGTGAAAAAAAATAAATAAACGGGCAAATGTCATTATGACGCTCAATGTCCAAAAAGAAAATATTAATATCTAAAGAATTCAATACCTCACAAAGAAAAATATAGGCCTATTTTAAATTCAAGGACTGTAAGAATTAAAAAATACATCGATAAAAGCTGTAGTTTCTCCTGAGACGTTCATTCTAACTTATGTACATTACAAATATACGGCATTAAGAAAAATACACCATATTTTTCGAATGTGAAATATCTCAAATTATAGAGTCTATATGTGACTTGCTCCCACGAAACCCGGACAAAGTCGCCAGAACACTTAAGGAAATATAGCCCAATAAACTTGTCACAAATCAATACAAAACAAAGGAATTTTCAACCTAAATGTCCACTTTTGACAGACAAAACATTGAGCAATCCTGGAGTATGATATATCATTGGAAAGCTTATATTTTTAGCATTTAAAATTTAGTAAAATTTGAAAAATGGATTTTTCCGACTTTGTCCGGGTTTCGACAAAGCAGGTCACATATTTGTAAAATATCTCAATTCATTGTTATTTTGAAAGCTTCAAATATTCAGGACACGTACCCAAACAACTTGAATCATCAGCCAGACATAAAATCCATATAATGGAAATCAAAACAATTTCCTTCCCAGCTATTAAGTTGAATTGGCTGTCTACAACTACTAGGTACATAAATCGGTTATTCTCAAACATTTTATACATACAAATTAGGCATTAACTAAACATGGGAACTTGTATGTTTTACTAAATCCTGCCTTGTGGAATGGAGCAAGAGTGATATTCAATATGGTATATTCCTACTTCATACATGTGGTAATTTAGGAAAGCTTAACAATCATACAGAATGAGAATATAGTGTTTTGCTATCTAAGATCTGAGAAAATAATTGCTTGGATCATGGCAAAAAGCTTCACCTCAAAAAAAAGAGTCCCTTGAGTTTAAAGAATATAAGACTGAATCTTAAACTGAATTGCTGTAGATAGCATACAATACTTCAGGACCTTACAATATCCATCAATTATGACACAAATTATATAAGGTTGATAAAATAAAGAAAGCGTTTTATATTATATATATATTATTATTTTATTTTTGATAAGATTAAGATTAAGATCTTGCACCAAACCCTCTTCTTTAAATCTGGCTACTTTAACAAGAAAAAGGTGCACTTTCATATTTTTGTAAAGTACTCATTTTGTGACATACGACAACTGTTTTGGGGTTTGCATCATGCAATCTCATAATATGACATTCACCAACCTCTTTAACACCTCTGGCAAAGTGACTTCATGGGCCAATCTAGGGAAAAAAGATGAAAAGTTTGTCGACACAGCAAATGGCAAACACTTTTTGGATAATTTCATTACCAAAAACATCATTATTGCCTCGGTGGTTTATCCATCAAAGAGTTTTATCTTGAGTAGATAATAATCAGGGTTATCAGAGAATTTTTGGTGATTCATTCATTTTAAAATTGTCATGAATCTGGGATAATGGGAGCTCTGAATAAGATGTGAAATAAATTAAATGCACATAAAAATGAAACATTTGGAAAATGTTGGAATCATCTATGTGATTTATATAAATTACAAATAATATAATCATGCATTTTATTTTTAATTCTTTCTTTTCCTTTTATTAAGAATTGGGTCATGTTTCACACAATTTATGGTAAAAAATCCTGACAAATATTATCTTTTCAGAAATTATTTTGCTTATACTGTTTAACTGACATCTTCATATCATTTCCTGAACCTTGCCAAATTGAGGATTCCCTTGTCTCAGTCACCATAATTGGGCAAGGGGCCATAAAGATCTTTCATAATGACAAAGAAATTATTAAATGTGTTATCATCTTACATTCTTATCAGATTTTAATAAACCAATTAAAATGAACCCCTGTCAACACCAATCAACATCATTCATCAGTGATCCCAACCTATTTAATCAGCCGAAATGATATATAATGACATGAAAACTAGTACACCATATACACCCAATTGAGCATTCCCTACAAGATTACTACAGAAGCAATATATCATCAATGCGAGATTTATTGCCGAAACAGAGGCTGACTTTCCCCTTTTTAACACAGACATGAAGATGGATGCTGGAAATCAATGGCAAATTTATTACAAAATGATGTGTAGTTGAAACCGTGACTTATTACATTAAATCTATGATAGCACAAGTGATGATACTGAACATCAAATTTCAAAACAGAAAGTCAACAAAAATAGGCCAGAAGACAAAAACAAACACTGGAGACATCTTTAAGACATTATATAATTCACAAATTTAATATCACCAACAATAAACATATATACTTTAAAAACTTGCTCTGAGAGTATTAGAAAAATAATGCCTCTGGCGAAGGCATAAAAAGGGAAGAAACAATAATTTAAGTATCTAAAAGTAACACATAATCCTGGGATGGATATAATATACAAAACCCTTTCACATAAAAATTAGAGAACTTACTTCTTTCCAAAATGTCATTCAAGCCTCACATAGGTTATAAAAGTCCAACAGATATATCCTGGTCACTTATCTTCTTGATAGGGTTATTCCATATAGGTCCTTGAGAATCTGTATCAACAAAGAAAGGAATTGAAATCAGTGAAAATCTACAAAAACGTTTGCTAAACATTCTGCCAATGTTCATTTCATTAGCTCAGCACTCCTTATGGGCGTCTTTGATAAAAGCTACAGCAATAACGTGTGTAAACGCAATTTGTTGCTCCAACTTCACTGACCAACTCAACAGATTACTACTAGACCACTGGAAGCTGTTTCCATAGTTACTGGTTACCATGGAAATTGAGGCATGATTCAAAAATGATGTTGTTTCAGATGTATGTTACCATGAACTAATCAAAGAATGATAACCCTGATTCATTCAGATCCAACAATATTCTTTAATGAATCATAATTCAGTTGGTCAATTTTTAAATCAGTGATTCTAAACAAATCAAACAGATGCACATGAGCATGTTTGCCCATACCTCTTTTTACTGAAACTCGGATATTATCTAATTAAATAGCGATTCTTAAAGTAAATAAAAAAAACACCACAGCATCAGCACTAAAAAATCATTTCATTCACCACTATAAAATAACTCAGACAATGTATGCCCCTTTTCTTATTTCAAAGGAAAAAGATTGAAAACAAAATTAGTTAATGTTAAAAAATCATACTATAAACAAAATGTGAAACAAAATCTTAAAATTTTAATTTACAATGAAAATCAAAACAATGATATCATCATTTACCAGTAATATTTGATCATTAATTTTAAAAGGCACAAAGCCAAACAGTCCATTAGAAGATGTGATCTTTCAATCATAAACATTAAACAAAGCATGTCAAACATAAATCCACAACTTAAGCTCATTTTAACAATACGAGACATCAGTTACCATGGTCATTCTTACTCATATGATACAAATAGACACTAGAAACAATACACAAATATTGACTGCTTTGAGGGGCATGGTTTAAATTATTTTCCCGAGGTGATCTCAAAACCATGAATATGCCCGAAGCGAAGCTGAGGGCATATTCATGGTTTTGAGATCACCGAGGGGAAATAATTTTAATCATGCCCCTAACAAAAAGCAGTCAATATTCGTTTTATATACCGAATATATAGATTTCCGTCATCTGATTGGTTAAAAGAACCGATCATAATGATTTAAGATATTTCTCTTTTCAATGCTGACCGCGCCATATTTTGCGCAAAATGTATTGAGCGGGCCTAGTGAAAAATATGCCCCGGGTCTAGTAAAATCCATGCCCTCACTTTTAACCAATCAGAGGACAGGAATCTATATATGAGGTATATAAATGTGATTATGATTTCATATCCTACTTTTAATTTCAATATAAAGATATTTTTTCAGTTATCGTACAAATACAATTTGAATTTTTCCCTTTCAACTGAAGAGCCCTGAATTTTGAACAACAAAGTGACTATAGGACCACTTTTAACCTATTTTTATTAAAATAAGAAATAAAAATTTGAGAAAAAACGACCCTGGATATTGATTACTAGATTCAAAAAGTTATTTTGTTTCAATTTTTATAAATGTAAATTTCAGTAAAGCTTTTCAGAAATGTTTGGCGCCAAAAATGCATATTTTGGTCCTACATGTAAGGTCAAAAACATTAGGTTTTGTCAAACATTAACATCACCATTGCGTTCAGCATGCAAATTTGCTTCTAGAAATGTATACTTTTTTATATGAGTTACATTTTAGTTTGTGAGTTACAGAGTAAACAGCTTTCCAAAAATGAATGGTTGACACCAACCTTAATGTACTAACCCAAATTTTTAAATATCCTCGGCTCTCTATTTTTCTTATATAGTATTACAATTATACAAATCTTTTATTAGATATGAAAGCTTAAATTAAGTACCATTCTAATATCTACTTATAGCTCAAAAATACATTTTGAAATGAAAACAAGACAAAAAGAGAGATGCACAGAAATCTAAGAGTAGACACAGCTTGCAATATCTAATGAACTTTATTTAAAAAAAAGTCCCAAAATCTAGCCCAAACCATCTGATATAACATGATGATGTACAGACATCTAAGAGTAGACACAGATTGCAATATCTAATGAACTT
>JXSR01S011012.1:96866-107294 GCA_000969725.1 Ophiothrix spiculata
AAAAAAGTCCCAAAATCTAGCCCAAACCATCTGATATAACATGATGATGTACAGACATCTAAGAGTAGACACAGATTGCAATATCTAATGAACTTCATTTAAAAAGTCCCCATATCTAGCCCAAACCATCTGATATAACATGATGATATTACTTGATGCTGTTAACAGTACCTTTATTAAAACAATATTATATTACTCTAACATTCTATTTCTTGTCAGCTTTAAACACGCTCCATCTACCCAAAACCATTATCCGATCAAATCTGTTTAAATCCTTAACAGCGTATTAGCAGTGGTTAGAGTAGTCAGTAAATAGATTTTAACCCATTTAATATATTGATTTAATTAGTAAGGCCAGTAATTAACTAATACACCCCACCTTAATTGGTATGGATCCTAATTGGTGCAATAATATTTATGTAATTAGTGGTTACCAAGTTAAGTGGAATGGTCCTATTCATTGAAGCACAAAATTTTAGCTTTACAAGAGCACACTTTTTATTAATCATTTTCAAGAATAGTTTAAAAGAAACATAAATAGAACTAAGTTAAGGGATTTTTTAGGTCTTTTTAAGTTGTTACACAAACGAGAGTATTTTTTCTACTTTTATTATCTTTTGTTGCCTTGGTTAAAGATACAACAATTCCAATCAAAAGGACCTCAAAGTGTTTATTCAAGTCATGGCTGACCCTTCAGGGAAAACAAAATTATTAAAAAGCACTTGTTATGAAGCACTAGAGAAACAAATGTGTGGCCGTTGCTTGCATACCAAGTTGGCTAATTTGATGAAAAGCGTGTATAGCTTGGTGTATAGGATTAGTAGCTTAATAATAAGTCAATTTCGTTATTCAGAGGTCTTTGTTTAGAACAATATGACTGATATGATTATACAAATGAACTTGAGTGAAGACCTATGATTTATTGTGGCTACTGTGATTTAAAGTGAATATGAAATGAAATCAATTTAATTAATAATATAATATAATAATAATAATAATAATATAGAGATTTATTGAGCGCCTTTCCAAAGAGATCAAAGAACTTTACAATATACAAATATAAAAATACAATTTGCAAGAAAAATTTTACACATATGACAACAATCAAAGTATAAAAACAATAAATTGCATGTCTTGTTTGAAGAGGGCAACTAAAATGTACAAAGTTGTCAAATTAGACTTTTTTACGATTTTGAGTGTTTACAAATTTAGTGTATGACTTCAACTGTCATGTTTTAAGGTGTCTGGTCCACGTGCCGTCCATGCGTACCAGTATGCGCTAGTTTCTGAGTTGGTAAGTGCCGCAATACGCATATACTTTGAGTAGTGTTTTGAAGCTAAAAATTGCCATATTTTAATATTTTTCTGGAAAATTACTTCGGTGACCCCCAATTTTTATTGTTTTGTTTGAAAGAACATACTTGTGCGCAACTTTGGTGAAAAAAATAACAAAATCAACACTAAATAATGTCACTTTCGCCACATTTCCCATAGACCCCTGTACTAATTTTCCCAAAAAACCCCCTCCAAAAATGCTGTTTTTAAACCGACTCATTTATTTCACATTTCCTATCATTTTCTTGAAATGTATCTTTGCTGGTATTTTGTAGTAAACACTAGGATTGAGAATCTGTCAAAAAATAAATTTCGGCAAATTACGACCTTGACATGTATTTTCACCTGTAGCGCAAAATTAAGTTTCTGGCATTTACTGCTCATACGGGCAAGACGGTCACATATAGGAAGTTCAAGAAACTTTCTGGAATTGTCTCAAAACCCTTAATTACAAATAAACATCTTGTTTACTTCTAATGATGCTTGTAAGCACACAAACAGCAGCCTGTGACTGAATTTTGTTTGGTCCCAATTGATAATTCCTCTACCCAAGTCCTCCCCTCCCTTCTCCTTCCCCGGTAGTATTACAACTAGATCTACACTCTTAGAAAGGAAGGATCAAATAGGAGACAAAAAGGATCAATTTTGATCCTTTTTAGGTATCAAATATGAGCTTACCCTTTAAGGATCAAAGTGATCCAAAAATAAGGATCACAATTCTTGATCCGAAAAAAGGATCAAATATTTCTTATAAAAAAGATCTGCCTAAAAAAATCACACTCAAGTGACCCTAGCAGGGTTTGAACCCACGCCGCATGTACATCATGTAATTACGAGACCAACGCTCTAACCATTCGGCCACGGGACACTCAGATGTCAAGTGTGGTGAAATCATCGTATTTATACCATTGTATACATTCCCGGCTATGTAGTGGATATGGGGTGTACTCAAATATGAAACAAAAGATCACGTTAGATCCAAACACGGTATCAAATATGAGCTCATCCTTTCCGTATCAAAGAAATCCAGAAATACGGATCAAAACTTTGATATTGTAATCAAAAAGGATCTAAATAAAATGATCCTAAAACCGGATCAAAAATGATCCTGGTGAATTTGATCCATTTGTATATATTGATCCGAAAAAGGATCAAAAGTGATTCTTAAAGGATCAAAATAAAATGATTCGGAAAACTACTCGTATATTTGATCCCGGCCTTCTAGGAGTGTATCCTTTACCCTTCTTATTTCATATACCAACCATTATTATCTCTGTCCTGATTCTCAACACACACACACACCTGATTAAGCCAAGTCTTTGGTGTATTTCTAGCCCGCGGCCAAGATTCGTGGTTGATTACCGACTTCTATTCAGGTAAGCATGGTTCATGATTTGCAAGTGAATTTTCTAGCAAGTAGTGAAAAGAAGATTGTTTGTCATCTTATCAACAACATCTTGTCTTTTTACATCATTTCAAAGCTCTATCGGATTTGCTTGTAAATAAAATATTGTTATTCTTAGCTTCCTGTAACATATTCTGATATTGTATGTTTTTTCAGAGGAAATGAAATTCAAATTCACAATCTTTTTGATCAAAACAAATCACAGTTTCCAATGGCAAGCTAAAATAGTTTTGTACAAAGAATTTTTTAAAACTTGGAACTCTTAGATCAAATTATGCCAGAAACTTGTCAGATAAATTTCCAACAGAAGCTTATTATAAATTACATTGATCTAAATTCTATCAAAACTTTGTAAAATAACCATTACAATTATTTAGCTTTTGTTTAAATCAGTATTTTAGGGTACCTGAGAAAGCAACGACCACAGGCATATAATATTCTTTGACAAAACAGTTTTTGCTCAAATCTGTTTCACAAATAAAAACAACAATCTGATGCAATTTCCATCGTAAGTGTTTTACAAAGTACATCTATGAGGTAAATGAAATACCTTTAACCATTTTGAAACAAAACAATGTTTTGGTTATACTCTTCATCAGGTCAACTACTTTGCCCACAAAGTTGGATACAATAGGGTTTAATTCCGAATTCAAAATGTTTTATTTTGAAGTGACCTTGAGATACTGCTTCAACCCTCTTTTTATTGTTACAACGACACTAAATATTTCTTACTGAACCCAACAAACTTGGTTTTGCTACCAATAGGTAGTTATGGTCCTTCTCCATCGAAAAATACTTGGTATTTTAGGATCAAGGAAATCATTACTTTTAAAAATAATTTTGGTCAGTTCCTTTTACGTTTTTATGCAACTTCCAAAAAACTCCAGGGAGGCCTTGTAAGATGACAGTTAAGGTGATTTGATGTCTGAATCAGGAATCGGCTTCTTCCTCAACATAAAATATTTAAAGAGCACTTTGCGTCTCTATAAACCAGACGGCGATGGCCATGCCTCTCTACCGTCCATAATTGATCACGATACCTCCGCGGTGTCGCTCGTGTAACCCCAGCGGTTTTGGAATAATACAATAAATTGTATCACTATAGGAGCACTTTTGTTATTATTTGAATAAAGGTAAAAATATGAGTTTTGAAATTTTTTCAATATCAATGCGCTGATAGAAAGACACGTAAAATGTTCCCCAAATTTGCGTTTTCGAAATCCCTAGTCAATAAATTTAGAAGCTTCTTCTAAATCGCTAGGATCGCGGCCGCCCCCGCCTGCTATAAACTTCATCCTACAGAAATAGTTCAGGTTATTATATGATACATGCTCACTAATCCAACGAATCACCTGTCAGGTACATTTCTCAGGTAAATCACCTGAATACATGTCACAATCCAGTTAGGGGATTTGGATATCTATGACTCCTGAGAAAATTGGGGTAGGGTGGTGGCTTCTCCTATGATGCAAGCTCACCTAGCTATACACTATTCACCGTCATATGTCAGTCCCCCTATATTTTTGGACACAGTCCATTGTGTGTGAGAGGGATGATGCTTTATATATTTATATGCTTAGCGTCCTGATACATATTCTGATATTGTATTGTGTGTTTTTTCAGAGGAAATGAAGTACACAATCTTTTCAATCAAAACAAATCACAGTTTCCAATGGCAAGTAAATAGTTTAGCACAAAGAATTGTTTTTAAATTGGAACTCTTAGATCAAGTTAAGCCAGAAACGTGTTAAATAATTTAATTTCTGACAGAAGCTTATTATAAATAACATTGATCTAAATTCTATTAAAACTTTGTAAAACCATTACAGTTATGTAGCTTTTGATTAAATCAGTTCTTTGGGGGAATGATCACATGTAATATTCTTTGACAAAACAGCTTTTGCTAAAATCTGTTTCACAAATAAAAACAACAATCTGATTCAATTTTCATCGTAAAAGTATTACAAAGCACATCTATAAATGAAATACCTAACCATTTTGAAACAAAACAATGTTTTGGTTATACCCTTCACCAGGTCAACTAGTTTGCCCACAAAGTTGGATGCAACAAGGTTTAATTCAGAATTCAACTGTAAAAAGAGTGTTTTGTTTTGAAGTGATCTTGAGATACTGCTCTAACCCTCCTCCAATCTTTTTATTGTTACAACCCCAATAAATTTTTCTTACTGAACCCAACAAACTTGGTTTTGCTACCAATAGGTAGTTATGGTCCTTCTCCATCGAAAAATACTTGGTATTTTATGATCAAGGAAATCATTACTTTTAAAAATGCTTTTGATCAGTTCCAGTTTGATCAATGTCTGAATCAGGATTTGGCTTCTTCCTCAATACAAAATATTAAAAGAGCACTTTGCCCTCTATAAACTTCATCCTACAGAAATAGTTCAGGTTATTATATGATACATGCTCACTAATCCAACGAATCACCTGTCAGGTACATTTCTCAGGTAAATCACCTGAATACATGTCACAATCCAGTTAGGGGATTTGGATATCTATGACTCACTCATCAAGCTATATACAACCTGCAGAAGTCCTAAAGCCAACCTGAAATACTGTAAGATTTGCTTTTTGAAGATATATCATTATTTTGGTGAAAAATTAGATTATGTGCTTTAAACATGCATGAAAAGACAGAATATGGATACAAATATATATCTGGGAACAGATACACATCACTCTTCTTGTATGAAACCCTGGTCCTCCAATGCACAAGTAATTTTTCAAAAGATAGAAAATTGTTTGCTATCTACTACAGATAGCAAACTTTTTATAATGCATACAAAAGTTAAGGAGAATAAATCTTGCAATGACAACAACCGTATAAAACATTGTGAAAAGTGACACCAGTGTTCTTGTATTGAACCTGCCTCCTTCAATATTGATGTTATTGCACAATTAATTCCTCAAAAGAAAGTACATAGTTTGGTATCTACTAGTAGCAAATAGCAACAACTGTCTGTTTATGCATGTGCAAATTTTTGAAAATTAACTTTGCATTGATACTAATACGCGCGCACAAAGGTTGCTATCTACTGTGGAGAGTATAAGATTTAATATTGATAAAATGAACAATAATGATGTCATAAGTCTAAGGATAGCTTTAGTTGACAAAATTGCTAAACAAAATTATATGAAGATTTGCGTAAACATACACACAATGCCATACAAATAATACAACAATCATCATAAACAACCCCCTCCAAACAAATGCCTATCAAATTGGATAATAAAATAATAAAATAATTACCAATTGACCAAGATTCTGTAACATCTCCCATCTCTAATTCCCAGCATAGTTTCAGTTTACAAGATGCACTTCACACAAATTAGCCAATTTGTAAGACGATACACTGTGTATTCTGATAACCCTCTTGATATAGACTAACAGGCAACAAAAACGATCATCATGACCAATGTGATTGAAAAGATTTCTGAACACAATCAGTAAGATCAGATGAACAGATTTCTGTTTATAAGGCAGCATAAAATATATCTGTTTGTTGTCCAGGTTTTTAAAAATTTAAGTGACTTTTTTCTTTTTCTTACAAAACACATACAAACCCTGATAAAATATAAACTTTAGTACTGCAAATGTGTATTTTCCTCCAAATAATACTTCAAATTCAAGTTCAATCAATTTATTTGTTTCCATCTCATATCGGACATGAAAAAAAACAAATTTTTGCTGCATACTTGTTTGTTACAGAAAACTACATGATTGCCTTACAATATTTTTTTTAAAGGAAGTAAAGGTGTTTGTATCGATGTTACGTCAAATTTGTCCAATTCATTCAGTATCATCTGCAAAGAGTTGCATAAAATCAATCTTTTTTTATACTTAAGGAGACAAACACTTTATAAATCTCCAAATGTTAATTTGCAACTGATTTCAGAGACACTCAGAAAGATTATTAAAACATCTTTCAGAATGTAAATAGACTTGGATATCAAATATATCCCTTAATATTAATTCTCGTTTAAAAGTACCCTATACTGTAAAATCTTTCAAAACATAAATGGACTGGGATGAAGAATGTTCCCATACCTGTTAAAAACACAAGACCTTAGCACCTCCAGCATTTTGTAAACAAGAGGCACCCCTTAAGAATCCACTCTATATATTGAGCTAAAACACTCACAGAAAAGCCTGTAGAGTTCAATGTCTCTTGCTATAGTATCTGATGTATAGATTAACATTCATGTGTCCTTGTAGATGTATCATGCCCTTCAATATTCACAAACGACTTTGGATGCAATACTTTATAAAGGGGTGTTTCTTTTCCCGCTATCTTTCCTGTAAGTTTCAATCAATGCGAGCTAATACTATAACATGCCTTCAACATTCACTAACCACTTCAGTCAAGATAATTTATCAAGGTGTTTTTTTTCCTAAACATGGATTGTTGTTCCCTTCTCGGCAATATGTTTGAAATTCTAAGTTAAAAATCTTCACAGCCATGTCGTTATACCATTCGTATCCATCTTCACCATGTTACCTGCCTACAATCAACCCTAACGTTCAACTCAAGTTTCCTCAGGTCTAGCAACAAATCCATATTTCCCTTGTGCAATTGATCTGCAGTCACTTGTTGCGATCAATTTTTCAGATAAGGTAGATGATAATGAAAGCAAAATATGATCCAACGGCAAAATCGAAAATAATATGCATTCATATGAACATAGCACATCTCTGATAAGATATGAAATACTGAATGATTTGTAGGAATTACACTTTACGTAAAATTTCTTGCAATTAGACTGGGTTTAAAGTTAGTCTAACTCTAAAATATTGGCCCACCAGAAAATATACTTTCTTCCAATTTTAAAGGATTACTTTGTATTAGTTTTGAATCTTCAAAATCATTTAAAGGTCCCTTTCTGATGAAACTATATTTGATTTAGACCAGGTCTAACTTTAAACCAGGTTTAAGAGTTTTGTACACACTGTCCCGACAGATATCAACGATTTGTTACTCACATTAAGAAAAGTGTTTCTAGTTTTCTAATCTAAACTAACATTTACACTTGAGCCAGACACTCCAATCCCCTATAGTGACCAGATCAATTTCAATAAATCTACTTCAACAGACAACCATTGAACTCGGTATTATTAAATATTCTCCTATGACAGCTATCATATTTGTAATAATTCTGTGTTTATTGAACGCTTAAATTTTTTTCTTCAATGCGGGCACAAATTGAATTATTTCAAGTTTCTGTTTACTGCTTTCCTGGCAATATTCTATTAATAAATCTTTGCAATTAACACACAAATATATATTAGGTTAACCATCAGACAGGTTACAAAACTTGACCCATTACTTCATCAAGAATTGTTCAAATTTGACTTACTCTTGACATAATGGACCCTTTGCTAAATCAGAGTTGCTCTGATCTATGCCTAGGTTGGGGGAAACTAATGAAAATTTTCCATAAAGCAAGCCTCAAATTGAAACTGAACATCATAATGCAAGTGAACTTAGTTGATGGTTGGTGTAAAGAAATTCTCCATCTCAGCAACTCTAGGCTGAAATGTTTCCTTAAGGCTACAGTCCCTAAATGGGGGCCATTTTTGCCAACGGCATCTTTACTGCAACTGTTTACCTACTTACACATATCAGAATAATACAATATTTGCCGTACATATGTAATAGAGTCCCTAGTTTATACATGAGACTTTAATAGTGATTTCACGTCCATTATCAAGGTCAAAATTACGTCAATAAACTACTTCGAAAAAATTACACCTTTTTCGCCGAAACCTTGAAATTTTATGATGTTCGAACGATTCGCTTGTCTTCAAATTTTGACAGATTGTAGGCTTGATACTTTTTATTGAATTACATATAAATATTTTATAAATGTGTTGTGTTGATTTTGAATGATAATGTAACAAACCTGCGTTGTTTTGCCCGAAAAACCGGGCGTGAATTATGACTCTGAGTTCGCCCTGTTTGAGCTGTGAATAGCCTGATTTTAGTATCTACATTATCTACATTTTGTCTGATATACGCATTCGCATAATTTACTTACAAATTGAGCATTCCAATGAGGCAAAATTGCAATTTTTATGTAAACAAAAGAAAAATACGGCATTCTAATGTTTATGTTTTAGATTTTAGTTCACGATCTCAACTATGCCTTGATAGCTCAGCGGTAGAGCGTTCGCTTCGTAATGCATGAGTAACCCCTGCTATAATCCATGGTTCGAGTCCCCGCAAAGGCAGTGGAAACTATTTATCTTTTCATGATTGAAAAATAGTTAGGATTCACATTTTCCTGAGCATGTGGATTCCTCGTACCCTCGTATCCTCGTATCCTCGTATCCTCGTACCCAATTAAAATTGTTGAAATTCAAAGAAAAGGATTATGTAAACTACCATTTGGATTTCTTTTGTGGTTAGTTTCAAAAATATCAAAAACACAATGAAAATAAACAGTGGGCCCCTAGTACTGTTGTATTAACTTGCAAAACTTAAGTAAAATGGTCTGCTTAAGGTACAATTCTCCTGCACAACATAAACTGCATCAATTATGAATGTAATATGTTGCTACTTTACTTTGCTTTAAAATAGCAACAAAGTGAAGTCTGAAAGCATCTTAACGCCAAACATGCATTGATGAATACCGCACTGTAATATAACTTGACAGGCTTAGCACTCACACTTTTCTAGTCCAATTTGTCATGGCATTTATGTAACACTTAGTGCTCAGTAAGTTTGTAATGTCTCTCTCTGCATGCTGGCTGCGCTTATAATTTGTACAAAGTACGAAAATAAGAATATGTAGATGTTTGGCTTACAACATTCAACATATTTTGTACATCACTTGCACTATGTCAGAGCAATTTGCATACATAATATAGCTTATATCTTTTGAAACCAAAAAGTAAACAACGGTTGTTTTCTTTTTTCGAGAAGCATAAAAAAATGTGTATATCATACAACATTCATTCAATTTTTGTATTCAAAAGCAGCAAAATTATAAGCCTACATATGTGAGACACATATGGCCTAACGGTATATTCCCCAACACTTAATCATCTAATCACCAGACATTAAAAAGTCCTGAATTCGAATCTGTTGCATGTGAAATGTTCTTTAGCAAGATACTAACCAATTTAATCAATTGCCTTGAGGATTTGTTTGAAATATTAAATAAAAAATGGGATAAATGAAACCTTTGTTCATGAAAAAAAAAATAAAGAAGAAAACAGCATTTGTGATTTTAGAAAAAAATCAAAGTGACCTTGAAGATGTGTCATTTGAGACCTGGTAGATCCAAAGTTGCTAGTCAATCTATATGCCAACATCTGGCTGTCTACATCAGATAGCTATCTGGCTGGTATGATACACTTCCTGTGATGATTTCATAGATCAGTTAATGTGTAACATATTTAATTGATACTACAATTTCTGACTCACTTTGTGGTTGCACTTCATTTATATAATAGCTTTTTCTCACGCAGTGAGAATGTCTTTGCTTTGAGCAATGGCCTCTTCAAGACCTTAGAGATGCATTGGACCTTGAAAGCTGTTAAGAGACTGCTTTGTGTAGATAGTTACCACTAAAAATCATATGTGAATTACATGGTGTTGATCAAAACACTTGGACTTTGGTTTTTGGCATGACTATTGTGTTATGACCTTGCAAATAAACTGTTT
>JXSR01S011012.1:116470-128761 GCA_000969725.1 Ophiothrix spiculata
ACAAACTATACTTGTTTGTTTCAAGGAGTGTTTTAACTCATCTATCCTCTTTAGAGGGTTTGTGTGTTTTGATCATAATGTAAAATGGAAAATGATTTTAAGAAAAATATTGTGATTTTTTTTGTACAAACTATACTTGTTTGTTTCAAGGAGAGTTTTAACTCTTTTATCCTCTTTAGAGGGTTTGTATGTTCCATCAGAATTTAAATGTAAAATGGCAACACATAAAATACAATAAGTTAAGGGTACCAATCTTGATGCAAAAGACAGCATCAAGGGACAGGATGAACGACAAAGGTAAATTTGTTGATGCCTTTGATTATTTTGCAACCTGTTAGATGGTTTCACTGCTGGAATGTAAGCATTTTTCCCCTACTGTAAAATGCATATAAAATGATAACAGGTGTTCACAAGTTACTCTACAGCACAGATGATATATGAAGGTGCTCAATCAATCATCAATTAATTCATTATGAACCATGATTTAGCAGGCAGTAAGTTTCACAAATGGTGTCTGTAATATCTGAATACCAGAATAGAAAAGGCCATCAATCATTCTTGATGATTTTGCAAAATACTTATTTCATAAATCATCTCTTTAAAGATAAGAAACAAGCCTATCATAATTTGATTAATTTCCAAATATTTGAATAGTATGTACATCATAAAGTATCTAAAAATCAAAATAGATGCTCTTTATAGATTTTAAATGTTCTTTATTGATGAAAGAATCTTATTAAATGGGAAAATGAATAAGTGCATAAGTCTACATAAGGAAAAGATTTTTGTGGCAGTGTTACAACTCTGTTAACACATGAATATTCAACTTCTCTGCCTATTTATAACATAGGATAAAATCACACTGGATATTTCTTCAATTATTTTTTGTGACTAAAACCGAACACTTATATTTGCATCTATGAACATGATACAAATGTGTAGTACCTGTTCTTACAACCCCTACACTTTTGAATTCCACCACACAGATATATATCACTCATAGCCACTGGCAAAAATCTCATATATTTCATTCATAACCATCATATAAAAAAGGAAAGCAAAACACATCAAGGGCAAAATCTCACTATACCTATTCACCACAAGGTGCAAAAATCCCTGATGGCCATTTTAATTTTGATGCATACATCAACAAATGATTGCTTACGACAGACGTACATATAAAACACACAATATTTGCAATAGCTTTACACCGACACCTTTTAAGAGTTCATCCGCATTCAGCAAAAATGAACATTGTCAAAGATGCATTATGTTCTATACTATCATAACACACCTAATGTTTAATACCTCAATTCCTTAAGGCATTTTCCTAACTGGTGTTGTTTCCACATTTCTTACGCTTTACTTCATATTCCATCATATTAATCACAAATTCCTCTACATAATTGAACGTTTTTCTTTTTTAATGTTCAATAATACCTGACGATTTAAAATTTTCATTGTCAAATGTAGCTTTTTAATCAAGTGAAAGGTATTATTTTCATAAATATATCCGTAATTTAAGTTGATTTATCAAGATTTTAACATGAATTGAAATGATGCACCCACCTGGGAAATTACTGAAAATTTCAATGAAATTCATCCTGAATTATATATATTGTAAAATAATCTATTTGAAGAGCTTATCATCTACACACATAACCCATCTTTGGTAGAGTTATTGTATATAGGTTTTTTTTCTTACAGCTATGCAATCGTAATTTATCGATGTAAATCACTCATCATTGCTATTAACTGAAACAACAACGCATGTCTTCAGCTTTTAATAATGTCTTAAAAGTTATCGTTAAGAGTAGTCAAGTAATCTTGGCATAAGATGGATCTAAATTTGATAAATGTGTTCTCGAATTTGGTTCTAATATTGGTAAATATCCTTTCAGAATTTTCTTGAGCTCTATGAAATTCCATGACAGTTACCAATTTCTTTATAAAGGAAAACAATATTGAAACTGTAAAAGGGATAAAGTGATTGATAACTATTTTTTCCAAGTAACATCCACCCATCCCCACTCCCTGGAAAAAAATATTCATTTCATTCAAAAAGTACAAATGATTTAATTCCAAAAACTGCAATAAAACGAGGTAAGATAAAATCTGGTTCTTACTATCTTTGTGTAATATCAGTAAAAAGAAATCTTAATGACACAAACTCCTGGTGACAATCATTCTACACAGAAAAGAGGAAATTCCTGAATCATTTCATTTAACATCAATTGTCACCATGCGTGACTACTTCACATCCGAGTTCAAGGATACACAGACTATTACATGGAAATAGTAGATTTAAAGTGCATGTATTTGTCAAATGTCATAGCATTGGTTTTTATAGGATTTAATAATCACATGGAAATTTAGCATAATTGCAGACATCTTTTTTAAGGAAAATATGAAAAAGTCCAAGATCAACATTTCTGCAGAGGATCAACTCAGTATGCAATTTTTATGAAAAACATATACTCATTTGCCATCTCGAATTTTATTTTCTACAAATTTTATGATTTTTTCTTGTAATTACATGGGTCATTTCTTGGAAAGATATTAGTGAAATAAGTATTTTTATAACAACCAGGCCTGATATAGCACCTTCAATATAGATTGCATTCTACAAAAAACAATTCAAATATGTGAATATTTTGACTTTCCCAAGTGTGTTATTTAGAAATATAAATGACAATACTGCTCGAGATTAGTAGGTTTAAAACAGGTATAAAGCAAAAGCAAAAGCAACAATTTATACAAACTTGTGAAATAAGATAGTGACCATGATCATCCATCTGACCACTTAAAAGAGAGTATGACTACATGTATCAACAATAATCTGCGAAATTTCCATTTGAAGTGCATTTTAACTATCAATACCTTTGTAAGGCCATCATCTCTCCAATTCATAACATATCACTTTACATGCTGTCCACCGTGAGTGACCGTAGATTATCACCCTTCTCATTTGCACATTGCCATGGTTACCTAAGATGAGCTTATCTGTCAAGGTAGGGCATCTACCTTCTATCAAGTAATCTTTGATATAATGATGTTTGATATCTCGTCATCACTGTCCACTATATTGCCAAAGTATGTGTCGTGACTATCAACCTTTCTCGCATTTTGAAGTCTCTATTTTTTCTTTATTAATGTATGCATCATCTGTATTTTGACTGAAAGTTTTATATATTCTGTTATGGTCAAGTATATTCAAATGACCGAGGCAAAATCACCTCACGGGTTCTTAAATAAAACAAACAGATATACTGTGTTTGATTCAGAATCTAACAAATTACTTACACTCCTTTATAGTTCTGTTCACAACTTTGTCTTAAAATTATGTAATAAACTTACAGTAACCGCTGCAAAATCTATGAGATTCTAGGATATTTCCAAAGTGTATAATCTGTATGTAAATGTCCTAAACTATAAAATAAGTCCCAGAATCCAGGTGGCAAATGTATTTATCCAAATACATTTGCCACCTGGATTCTGTGACTTATTTTTACTGCAAATATATTTATCCAAATCATTTCTCACTAAGTCCAACAGCGATTTCAACACTATAATAGTCCAGCAATAACAGCAATACTCTTCTTGACTTTCTAAATATTTTGTATCAGAAGCTGGAACGTAAATTATCCTCTTGATAAATATGAAATACACAGACTATCGCTTATTCTCTAACATATCATTAACTCGATCCAAATCGATTGTCCAATATATTAACTCCAAAGACAGTCTTTTCTCCATTAATATCAGTATAACTTCAATTCGACAAAGCCCATCCACACACCACAGCATCAATTTCACTTATGCCCAATCACTTGGCTTGGGCTCATAATTTTTACATTTCAATAAAAATTCCCCCATGTTGTCATGTGCAGTTTTTTAGCACAAGACCTTAAATTGAGGAAGAAAATAAGGATTTAAAATTATCAAACAGGAGAAATTTAGAAAGAATAGAGCAGGGACTATTGGAAAGAAAAGGGTATTTATAAAACATTTAACAAATCACTTATTCGGGAGGACATCAATAAAAACTCACAATACCTTACATAAAATACACACAAATTCAATGCCATGTAAATTTACAACTCGCTCACTTTAAAAGACCAGTTACACTAATAGCATCAACAGCTATCAATCAGCCAAATTAGCTTTATACTCCAAGAAAATACTACAAGATTCTTCCATCAGAATCACCCCAAGCAGCTCTGATCAGTACATTCCAGTACATCGAGAAAACATCATATACAAGCATCCACTGTTTATATCTATGCAAAAATGTGTCTGCAACACACTACCACCATATATTCACAGAGTAACTTACAGCCACAGTCTGTCTCTCAGTGAATCCATTCAACTAAATAAATTCAATCTGCTCGCACCAATTTGGCTGCTGCGTTACTAACCCACGACTGCTACTACTCAATAATATTCCAGCACATCTAATTGCACGGTATTCTTACATCGAGTCTCTTGGGGTGAATGCATGGGCAATGGGGAGGACATTTTGTTACATTCCTATATGAACTATGAACATACCCACTAAGATGGAGCACAGACAATTTTGAGTCCACTTGTATGGGAATTCTTAAAAAAAAAAACATATCACACAGACGGGTCTTTATTTTTGAGTAATAATTTCTACAATTAAAAATCAGATAGGTGATTTTTAAGCATTCAGATCCATAGAATGCCTGAGCAGTTCTTGCAATTACTTTATAAAAAAAAACCAGATTTGTATCTCAAAATGAAACATCCTATAATATTAAATTTGGTATCATTTTATAAAGCTTGTAATCCTCCCTAAGACCTCAGAAAAAGACATTTTGCAAAACATGCATAATGACGTGGTTGTTGGTATGGTTATCAGTTTTGTTGACAGTAGGTAAAACTTAAAAAATAGAACCTGAAAATTAATTTGGGTCCAAAATGATTAATTAGGCAACAACAATTATTGTGTGGAATGCTGCTAAATTTGCAATATATCTGTATGCTACTTATTCTTATGATTGCCTAAAAAATATACTTAAATTGGTCGCCCCCAAAAGACGTTATCATCTTTAAAGAGTCTGATGTGTTATTTAACATTAAGAAATTATATTTAAACAATTTCTTCCAATTAATTTAAATTTCGGCAATGTATTTGTACTTTTATTCTGCCTTTATAGCAAGTTAAATCTCATTGATTTAATGATAATATAAATAGCCTTGATTTATCTAAAAGCACTTGAAATGAACTTTCTCTAACTTTAGCTCTGTTTGCAGCTGAAGAAATATACATTACACTTGATAATATATGTATACATTGGCAGAGCATTTTGTAGTTAAACAACAGAAACACTATCTACCATAGATAACTTAGTGAGATAGAAATTCTGATTGGGTTTTGGCATGTTTACAAAGCTGCAATTTATTCCAGACTTTGTAACATGGAAACAAAACAAGAATTTCATTCATGCTGGAAGGTGCTTGAATTATAAAATGTTACTAAAGTAATTAGCTAGTGGCATAAAAATTCATGTGTAGACACACATGAATTTTTATGCCACTAGCTACTTTGTAACTTACACTAGTTGTAACTGTCTGGATTAGTGTAAAGACTTCAACCAATTTGGGTTAAAATACATTCTTGAATTCCAAAGTAAAAATGTTTTAATAAACAATTACCTTATTTTTCAGACATTTAGATTTGATACAGAGATTACCCCGGGTTACTCCAGTTTTTCATCTGGTTTATGTGTGATTAACAAACCCAGGTAATGATGACATTCTTGTTATGAATAAACAAATTGGGTAGTTAGTTTTCAAAAATGACTTCTTAGAGACATGACTACAATTTCAATGTAAACATCTTCCCCACTTTGGGGGATTTTATTGCATGTTAAAGAAAATTCCATGTTTGAAAGCAAATTGCAGTACAGTATTTCTTGCTCTTATATTTAAATGTTAACAAATGAGTTTAAGATGGAATTGAAATTTAGAAAATTTGATATATAAGTGCAGTGCTAATAACAAGGCAAATTTCTCACAATTTTTAAATAGATAATATCTATTTTGAGAGTGAATTTATAAGATATTAAATATCATTTTTTCAAACATATATTATTATAGCCCACAGTATGTACTGTAGCTGAAGAATAAAAACTGTAACTTCTACAAACAACTACTATCTACAAACTTCAGTGAGATAGTAATCCTGATCTAGCATGTTTACAAAGCTGTACATTTGTTCAAGACATTGTAATACAGTAACAAAACTAGAATTGTGGGCATGCTGAAAGCAGATTGGAGCTCCCTGAATCTTGATTGAGAATCAGCAAATTGTAACTGAAAGCAATTTGCATATATGGGAATTTATAACCAGTTTAACATAAGAATGCCCATAGCCATTTTTTGTAATTTCCACTAGTTGTTACTATCATGAGATATTGCAGGGATTTCAACCCAATTGGGTTAAATTACATTCTTGAATTTCCGTGTTAACTTATTTTTCACACATTTAGATTTGATACAGTGATTTCCTTGAGCTACTCTAGTTTTGCGTATGGCTCATAGAGAAATAACAAACCTTGAGGATATTGTCATTTAGGTTAAATTACACATCTAACTTTATCAAGATATATTTGGCAATTCCAATGTCAACTTGTTTTTGCTCTTTTCTGATTTCTTAAAAAGCATGCATTTGAAGATTGAGGTTAATGTGTTAATGTGTATCAATTTTTAGTAAAGATCTTGCACAAAAATGGCTTCATGTGTTTGTTAAAAACTGGTTGATTAGTAGTAAACAACACCTAATATCACAAAATAAGTTTAGATTTTTATTAAATGCAAAGAGAAATTTAGGAAATACGGTGTTTGGCAAATTGAAATCAAAACAATTACAAAATCAAAACAAAACCAGAAACTCAACAAAATTGAGGAAAATTTGATTAGAAAATACTATTCCCTTTGACTTTTCAATTTTAAGTACCTGTACTTGGTCTGAACTTTCCAAATACTTAAGGGAAAAAATGTATTACAATTAATTTGGAATATGACACTTAATTTGCATAAAAAGGCACGTGATGACAAAGGAAATTGCAATTTCCATATCAATACAAGGGACATCTTACAATTTAACTACACTTATTCTTACAACCCCATACAAACTTCACAGTTACAACCATTGGGTAAAGTAAAATACTCATGATTACAGAGGAATAGCAAGTCCACAGCAAAACAAGCCCCACATGAAAACACATAACAAAAGGACATTCTTTATATCACACATCCAAAAGACCTCCATAGTTTGTATAACAAAAATGAATTTTAATTCAAGTGGCCCCTGATATTGTCGGGTTACCGCACGGAAGTATTAAAAACATTGTGAGTTGTCACTTTTTTACTTGGTTGGAGTTTGTGTGAGGGTATAGATTTGCAAAATGATTAATTGTGATTTCCGAAGGAAGATTGTTTTAACTTAAAAGTTAAATGAAGCAGAAATGGTAACGATATCTGGATCCATGTGCTGCTAATTCAAGTATGGCGAGGATCATAGCTCACAATATCTCTTACCATTTGCTGAACATCAATTATAGGCAACATAGTGCGTCTTTTCCCCACCACAGATTGAAACTGGGTAGTCTTAAAGGTGAAATTCATGATTTTGATGTGAAAAAAACCTCATCATTTTCTAGCTATATAAAAAGACAAATTACATCATAAATGTATTCTGAAAATGTCACTTGAAATTCTGATCATTTGTTTTCAAGTTATAAACTTTTCAGCATTTTAAAAATCTCCATATGCTACTGTGTTGTAACTACTGTCAGGGCCCAATAATACTTTTCTCAAAAATGCAAGAACATTTGAAAGAATAGAGGTGACCTTGAGCATGAAAAGTAGATCATGCATTGGCCATTTAAGATGTTTCTTTGACGATGTCCAATTTATCAATATCAATAAAACATTGCATTTTACTTTAAAATTCTAGTTAATAGATTATATATAATTGAAGCAGAAAATTACGCTCAAGATTCTAAACATAATATACTTGCATCTACAGAGCTCTGAGATGAAGAGTTCATTTCATCTTGCCTTATCTTCCAATAATGTTCTGGTATACAAGTTAATTCACACCAACATAGAATGAAAAGATGGATTTTTTGAAAATTATTTCAAAATCACTAATTCACCATAAGATTTTCAAATGACCACTCTATTTGGTTATTAATATTTCATGACATAAGATCTCGTTAAAGCTTTAAAACAGATTTAGAAATGACCTGAACTTCTTAAAACAAATTTATCTTAAGTCTTTTAATCTGCAATGAACTTGTGCTTTTCAGAGAAACACAAATGATTCCTGTCCTTGGCAAAGGTTATGCAAATTGGATAAGCATTATTCAAAAAGACTTTTATAAATCAAATCTTATTATAAATGGAATTCATTTGGGAAATTTAATGTATTTTAATTCTGACAGTAAAGGTCAAGAAATATAGATGAGTAAATATTTTACAATGTGTGGCATAAATCTTATCATTGTGTTATCGTATATTTGTTAAAGGTCTTCATAGAGATGCTTTTTTTTCCCTCTCTTTTTTTAAAGCCTAACAAGACCAAACAGTTATGCAACTTGCCAGCAATCAAAGATGTATTATGTTCTACTTAATTTCAGAGATATGACATCAAAATTATGTAAATTATGAAATTATGTTCAAACACATTTTCAGCTTCTGGGAAGTATTTTTTTCTCATTTTAAACTTTCTTTCTGTTTACCAAATCTATATTATTAGTATGAGAGATCCCAATCTACAAATGATACTAATGTATACAGCAAATTCAAAGAGATGATTTGAAAACATAATACTTTAAATCACACCAAAAACTAAACACTACCCCTAACCCTAAAATTAAGTTGTGACCATAATGTACAATATGAATATGTTGCTCATAAGTCAGTAACTTTTTGGCAGGATAAACTCACGTTTAAGCCATATCTTGCAATACATTATGTTACTCATATAATAGCAACTGGTGGTCCTAGGCAGCAAGTTGCAGACAAAACCTTGCTTAAGCAATATCTCGCTATGTATGGCATCACTCTCTTAATGAAAAACACATCACTTCCTTAAGTGCTAACATCAAGTTATCATCAAAGATGGCATGTACGGTCATTGTCACACTTCTGTAGTTTTGCATTAATAATATGATGAAAAATACATCAATGAATTACTTAAGACAACAGGTAAGGCTAATGACACGATTTGACATTTAAATTTCAAGTTTAAAAGCAAATTGATGATATTATGTGACAGGATAAGGAGAGAGAGATGATTTTGTTGAATATAATAGCAAAGTATCACTTGACAAAGTGCAGTGATTTGTTGTTTTACAAAGTACCAGCAAATATAAACTGTCCAGGTTTGTGCTTTGATATGCATGGACCTTGAGTTCTATGAAAAACATACTAAAATGAATGTTCAATTTTGATAAAAATATTCTGTTAAAATGTAAGCAATTGAAGAGGTACATCACTGTAAGGCATATGTTAGTGAGAAAATTTTTTAAAAATGACTGGTCTACTTGCCCAATTAATACCAGATTTGATGCAGTGTCAAGAGTTTGATGCACTTTCATAGTAATATTTTGTGACATATTTTTTTTGGTTAAAGGATTAATGTTAAGACAATAACAATAATTATCATGATGAAATCACTACCAGTACGCTAATTAGCATTTGCTGTATCCCCGGCTGTATCATACTGAATGATGAATCAATATGTATATTTGATCTCAGAGGTGTTTTTCTTCGTTCGCGGGTTTTTCTTTCTGACGCTTGTTGTTAAGGCCTTCTACGTACTGATGCACTTATTTATGCACATATTTGCAGAGCGTGATTTGTTAATTTTGATTGTTTACGCTCACGCACGTGTTTAGAGTGGCGTACATGACCCGATTTGAAAGGAAAAACAACTTTGAGAGATAGTATAATACCAAATTTCAAAATAATTCAAATAAAATATATTGTCCTATGGTAAAGCTATTTAAATCTGGTCTAAATGAGGTTGATGTCAAATGACGGGTATATGACAAGATACCAAAATGGTGACGATGATGACCGACTTATGGATTGAGGAAACTACAGATGACTGAGAATTTGGTCAGCCGACTCTAATTGGTAGTGATGTATGATCTATGTATCCAACTCTTAATTGGTAATGATGTTTGATTTTACATTGCTGCTTTGATCTGCGATGATGTATGGATGTCATTTTCATTTTTTATGAGGATATTTATCGGCCGGTATTTGTCGGTACATGAAAGAATTGAGTATAACTGAAGAGTTGTATGTCTGTACTTCTGTTGTTTGTCAATCAGACATAATTTTCAATTCAAACTGAAATATGTTATGCATATCTATATCCCAGGTCTATAAAGTAATGTTGCTGTATTAATTCAAATGAGGAATTGTAATTTTTTCATCAAGTCTGTTTATTCAGAAATGTTTTCTTAGTTAGGCCTATTTCTTGTTCATTCATTTTCTTGAAAACATCTTCTTACAGAATCATTGACAATGAAAGTACTATTCCATATTAAACACAGTGCATTCAAGCAGATGTTACACTTTCAATGACACTAAAACCAACACAAATTTATGACAAGCAGAACTGTGCTTAAAAATGTGAGAAACTATTTGTTACTAAAATCGACCAATTCTTATGATTTTATGCTCGGTATCTTAACCACATGCTTCCAATCAGCCTAGCTCCAATGACGAGCATCATTCTGAGTTGCTGCTATTTCATCTTGTGATGACAAATCGTGAACCAGAAAAAGTACAAAGTCATCTCATTGAATGGAATATATAGCTTCATAATTGATAACCCATTTGATAACTACAATTTTAGAATATTTTATCACAAGACGCCACTATGATATCATCTGTTTTGTATGCCATTGAATGAGAGTCCTTTTTATAAGGTCTGGACTGTGGGTGAAAGTAAAGAGTTGATAAAATCATCATATCAAATATATAGGCATTTTAGAGTACTATGGAAAGTAAATCCTGTTTAAGTTAGAGAACAGTAGTATGGCTTGTTCTTGTTATCTATTATTTTGCTAAAGATATACATAGATATGAAACAATTGCAAGTGTTCCATTTAACAGTGATGAACTCAATTTGGCACTTTCAATTTTACAGGTGAACTGACATTATAATTTGACATTTATGAAAATATTTATTTTTGCTGTCCTAAATAAACATGTATTTTACTAAAACAAAATATGGTGTTTTTGAATAATTATACATTTATGTCTCTTGCTTTATATGACGAGTATTTAGGGGAAGATGAATACATTTTCAAAGGGAGTTGTCCTACCTTTTTTTTTTTTGAGGTATTGTTGCCAATTTGTAAAATTTGGTTTTGATTGAAATTCAAGTCATTTTTGGATAAATTCCTTAGTTAGGATGTTGCTAATGAAGTTCAGTACTCCTTTAACTTTCCAACTTGTGACAGATGAATTAAATGATGAGTCACAGACTGATTGTAAATAAATAAACACTGGCACAGCTGCATGTAATTGCGAATTTCCTATACTGTGTAATATAAAATGTTCTCATGAAATTGCATATGTGTAATTCAAATTTCACAGACTGATGTTTTCTTTAAAAAAATGATTCTCTGGTTTGTGCCGTTTCATTAAAAAGAATAGTAGCACATGAAGAATTGTATCATTTAATGAAAACATCATAAAATTTATTTATTAAAGTTGCACCTAAAATCTGTTTGGAAATGTGAATATCGTGAAAAAAAGCTGATGGATTTCTATTTGCTGCACTGCTAAATCAATTAAACGATGATTCAGATGCTTCATAAATAACTAAACACTTGTAATGCTGTGTGTAATTCTGAGTTTCCACAACTAAAGACATTCTATTGTATACGTATCTATTTGCCCTATTCAACTATTCATCTTCCTCATGTACATCATGTATTGTTTGAATTTTTTTAAGCTAGCGAGCCAAAAATGGTTAAATACTTTGATAATGTTGCGATCATGTTTAAAAATATTATCTCCTTAGATACTTTATGCCAAAGATGCCTCTTCTGCTGCAAATGACCTTTGAATCCAAACCAAGCACCGATGCTCATTTCCTATCGATGTCGTAATAAAGTTTATGCCCCTTACTCAGGGGGCATTTGTAATCTACTTCAATAGTTGTGCCAAAAGTGATTTTTCACTTTTATCAGTTACTTTGTACCATAAGCTGTCCATTACAACTTGTTGGCAAAA
>JXSR01S011013.1:64097-75116 GCA_000969725.1 Ophiothrix spiculata
TTGCAGAAAAAATGGAAGACTATTTTGGTGCAAATTTCGATTAACGTCAAAAAGGGGGTCATGATAGTTTATAGAAACATAGATCCAATAAACTTTTTTAGTACTTTGGATGCGGCCCACGAAAAATGTCAGAACTCTTTTTTGGCCCGCGGTAGTAAAAAGGTTGCCCACCACTGCCCTAGAACATCATCTGAAAATTGCAGGAAAAATAAAATCCAGGGAGAAACACTACAAATACTTTTAGCACAGAAGTTTGTTGTTTAAAATAAAAACCCACAATGATACTATTAGTTATAAGGTGAAGCGTATGGTTTACTGAAGAAGGCAAAAACCCTGAATCAATTGGTCAAGCTATACGGCTTTGGGCAAGACTATTACGCTGTACTGACTTGTTTACAACTGTACAAGTACATTTAATACCAATTCTTAGAGTCATAACAACCTCCATGAATTCATGGTAGATTTCATTAAATTGGGAAAATGAATTGTGACAAATTGGTTGGCTTTTTGAGTGAAATTTCCAAGATGCTAAACTTATTGAGTGAATTTTTGAAAGCTGCTATTCCTGAGTATTTTGTCAAGCAATATATCCAAGTGTCCCTCCTTAAAAATGTCATCTTAAATTACACCAAACATCTTACCAAATACTTTGTTACTGCCCCCTCCCGTAAGGTTTAGGTCACAGATTACAAACTAATTTTAATAGGGACAACCTCAAAACTCAACCGGCAGTTGTCTGGGCGGTTCTGGGCAATTGTTAATTCTGGTTGAACCGCCCAGAACCGGCAGGCAACCGTCGATTGAGTTTTGAAGCGACCCCTTACCTTGATCCCTTGACTGCTGAGAGTCTTGCATAGTGACAGGCAATGTATCCAAGACTGCATTCTAACCCAAGGTATTAGGCCTAATACCTGGAGTGGCTGGTCCCTTGACTCTGATAGTCTTGCATATTCACAGGCAATTTATCCAAGACTGCTTTCTAACCCCAGGTATTAAGCCTATTAGGCCTAATACCTGGGGATTACAAACTAACTTACTTTGATCCCTTGACTCTAAGAGTCTTGCATTGTAGCAGGCAGTGTATCCAAGACTGCTTTCTTACCCCAGGTATTAGGCCCAATACCTGGAGTGGCAGGTATTTAGGCCTAATACCTGGGGATTACAAACTAACTTACTTTGATCCGTTGCCTCTGAGAGTCTCGCATAGTGACAGGCAATGTATCCAAAACTGCTTTCTAACCCCAGGTATTAGACCTAATACCTGGAGTGGCAGGTATTAGGCCTAATACCAGGGGTGCTAGGTATTAGGCCTAATACCTGGGGATTACAAACTAACTTCCTAATACCTGGGGATTACAAACTTACTTTGATCCCTTGACTCTGAGAGTCTTGCATAGTGACAGGCAATGTACCTAAGACTACTTTCTAACCCCTGGTATTAGGCCTAATACCTGGTATTAGGCCTAATGCCTGGGGATTCCAAACTAACTTACTTTGATCTTTAGACTCTAAGAGTCCTGCATAGTGACAGGCAATGTATCCAAGACTGCTTTATAAGCCATCAGGCCTAATACCTGGGGTGCCAAGTATTAGGCCTAATACCTGGGGTGAGGAAGTCACAAGAAGCTTACCTCAATCCCATGTCTGTTCAGTATCTTGTCCTCATATTTCTTTTGATTGTCAGCCTTGTGTCTCCTTCCAATTATGTAAGGCATAGTAACAGGCATGTATCCAAGACTGCTTTATACCCGGGGTGCCAAGTATTAGGCCTTATAACTGGGGTGCCAAGTATTAGGCCTTATAACTGGGGTGTTAAGTATTAGGCCTAATACCTGGGGTGAGGAGGTCACAATTAAGAAGCTTACCTCAATCCCATGTCTGTTCAGTATCTTGTCCTCATATTTCTTTGGATTGTCAGCCTTGTGTCTCCTTCCAATCATGTGAGGTATAGTAACAGGCAATGTATCCAAGACTGCTTTATACCTGTGGTGCCAGGTATTAGGCCTAATACCTGGGGTGAGGAAGTCACAAGAAGCTTACCTCAATCCCATGTCTGTTCAGTATCTTGTCTTCATATTTCTGTTGATTGTCAGCCTTGTGTCTCCTTCCAATCACGTGAGGTATAGTAACAGGCAATGTATCCAAGACTGCTTTATACCTGTTGTGGTGCCAGGTATTAGGCCTAATACCTGGAGTGAGGAAGTCACAACAAGCTTACCTCAATCCCATGTCTGTTGAGTATCCTATCTTCATATTTCTTTTGATTGTCAGCCTTGTGTCTCCTTCCAATCACATGAGGCATAGTAACAGGCATGTATCCAAGACTGCTTTATACCTGTGATGCCAAGTATTAGGCCTAATACCTGGAGTGAGGAAGTCACAAGAAGCTTACCTCAATCCCATGTCTGTTGAGTATCTTGTCCTCATATTTCATTCGATTGTCAGCCTTGTATCTCCTTCCAATCACGTGAGGCATAGTAACAGGCAATGTATCCAAGACTGCTTTATACCTGGGGTGCCAAGTATTAGGTCTAATACCTGGGGTGCCAAGTATTAGGCCTAATACCTGGGGTGAGGAAGTCACAAGAAGCTTACCTCAATCCCATGTCTGTTGAGTATCTTGTCTTCATATTTCTTTTGATTGTCAGACTTGTGTCTCCTTCCATGCAATCACTTGAGGCAGAGTAACAGGCAATGTATCCAAGACTGCTTTATACCTGGGGTGCCAAATATTAGGCCTTATACCTGGGGTGCAAAGTATTAGGCCTAATACCTGGGGATTACAAACTAACTTAATTTGATCCCTAGACTCTGAAAGTCTTGCAAAGTGACAGGCAATGTATTAGGCCTAATACCTGGGCCGAGGAAGTCCCATGTCTGTTGAGTATCTTGTCCTCATATTTCTTTTGATTGTCAGCCTTGTGTCTCCTTCCAATCATGTGAGGTATAGTAACAGGCAATGTATCCAAGACTGCTTTATACCTGTGGTGCCATGTATTAGACCTTATACCTGGGGTGCCAATAGGCCTAATACATGGGGTGCCAAGTATTAGGCCTAATACCTGGGGTGAGGAAGTCACAAGAAGCTTACCTCAATCCCATGTCTGTTGAGAATCTTGTCTTCGTACTTCGCAATGTATCCCAGACTGCTTTCTAACCCCAGTTATTAGGCCTAATACCTGGGGTGCCAGGTATTAGGCCTAATACCCGGGGTGAGGAAGTCACAAGAAGCTTACCTCTATCCCATGTCTGTTGAGTATCTTGTCCTCATACTTCTTTTGATTGTCAGCCTTGTGTCTCCTTCCAATCACGTGAGGCATAGTAACAGGCAATGTATCCGTGGCTCTGCCAATACGCAACCAATAGGATCCCGGATGGATCACTACGATTGTGGCCATCTGAATAGGCTGAAAAAATGGACAAAAGACATTGATTTTGCAGATTTGCTGTGAAAAAGATGTAAGTTTAGATAAAAAGTGAGGTTGCACTTTTTTCATATCAATACAAATGACATATACTTTGATCAACACTTAATAGGCGAGAATTATGAGACTTTTTTTCATCCGCAAGTAAACATAATCCCTGTTACACGCGCGCCGTAGATAATGATTCGCGAGTCACACGTGCAACGCGTGCTGCGTCTCCCGCAGTTGTGCTGTGTCCAGCTACGCACACGCTTATCTGTATCAATTCACGATGTGAAGAGGCCCGCCTATTTGGTGTTGATTAAAGTATAGTATAGGGAGGCATGAGAAGCAAAATGTGAGACTTACCTGCACTAAAGTTAAATTCATCTTATTTATTTATGAGCAATTGACATTTCCTGTTAAAGTATTACTTCATAAGCACAAATATTGTCTCTTTAAGTCAGTGTTACCATAATTATTAAAGTTCAGCAGAAATGGTTATACTGATATGTACAAATAAACTCCACGTAAAATGTTCCTACTCACGACTTCTACATGCCTACAGATGTAATAAATTAACGTTTTTCTGATAATATTTGGACACAAATCAAGTCTCATCAATTTGTAGTCAGAGTGTATCAAGTTCATTAACAAGTGATCCCGATTTGCAAAGAATGATCAATTTATAAAAAATACCTCTGAATTCCATTCTTGTCAATTGATCAATTATATGCAGGGAGTCCTCATCACTCGGTACCAAATGAGAACAGGGCCAGTAGTTACTGTTATGCGGTATCCAACAGGTCAATAACGCTATCATGTGCCATTATGTTGAAATTGAAAAGCCGGGAATGTAGAGCGAATCCTAGTGCTATTGATGCCAGTTACTCACGCTGTGAATTAATGGTGTTTGTGATTGTACCCCAGTATGTCGTTCAGGAATTAGCAAGACTTGAATTCAGAGGTGATTTTTTAAAATCAACTGGTCTTTGGAAATGGTGTCACTTGTTGGCGCATTTGATACATTCTGATTTTAGCACAATGAGACTTTGTTGATGTGCCAAAAATTATCAGAAAAGTATTAATTAATTTCATCTGCAAGCACGTAGAAATCATGGTAGGGACTTTTGACGTGGAGTGTACTTTTTTTTTAAATGCAATTAAATCATCAGTGAGTGTAGCGCAAACTTGCATTTGTTGTAGACTAGGCTCTATATTAGGCTTACACCATATCTATTTTCTGGACTGACCAAATGTTGAACTTTGTCATATTTGTATCTTTAAAACTAATGGGACCCTCATAATTTTGAGACTATCACTACCTGTGGTCTAGAGAAAAGTTAAACTTCAAATCTGTGTTCATGCCTATTGCCTTAGTACAATGGTTTACCTCTACCATAATGAAGTTTGTGTATTGGTCCTCTTCTAATAATCAATAGAAATATCTAAGCTCAGGGTGATGGCCAGGTCTCTTCCAATAATCAACCGAAGTCTCTCAGCTCGATGTGTTGGATCTCTTCAAATAGACAACAGCATTTCACAGACTGATATCAAATCTATGGAAACAACAAAAATAACAAGTGAACCAGTACTACATTATATTTCACAAATAATAAAGATGCAATCTTCACATGTATGTGAGACATAGAGAAGGTAACTATTGTCTGTCCAAATCTTGCTCGTGAAACATAAGCCAAAAAACTTTGTTTTTGGCTTGAGGCAAGCTGTATAGGACAGCCTATCACATAACGGTAATTTGTGCATAAAATGAAAAATACTATTGGTACTTGAAAAACCAGAAAATATTTGTTTCCATATTCATGAAAGGAACCTTTTTAAACTAAATTTATGAAAATCACGTTGCACAAAACAAAGAAATCAAACAATTTGTGTTTAGTTTGTTTACATGGTAACATGTCTTCAAACAGCATTTTTGCAACTAACAACTCCAGTAAATCTTTATAATGGGTAAATTTAGTAAGAATATCCTTTGTGGAGTGTTGCAGTGCATATTTGATCTACATCTATATCTACATCTACATCTATACTTGGAAATGTCCTCTTCAGGATATTGATACCAAGGAAAACTTAGGCTGCCTGTGAAGCTGGACAAGTGCTGCTATGTACAAGTGCAAGTAAAAATCCAACCAATGAGACTAATTGGCAGCGACATGGTTCCTGAAAACGTCCACTGATGGAGCTGTGATGACGTCTGCGGTGAGAGAGTTCCAAAGTCTAACTGCAGTTGGCATAAAAGAAAACTTTGAGATATCCTTAGTGGAGTGTGTGGTGAGGAACTGATATTTGGCGGGATGATAACTTCTTAGTCTGGTATTGGTTGTGTGAGTGAAATAATAGTCTTTGCTGATTGCGATGAGATTATTGGAAATCTTGTACATCATGATTTTTGATGGATGCTTCCCTTCTGGATTGGATTGAAGGCCACTGGAGATTCTTGAGCATTGCTGTCACACTCTCGGTCCGTTGGTAGTTGTTACTCACAAATCGAGCTGCTTTCTTCTGGATGGCTTCCAACTTGTTGATGGCAGTTTGTTGGTGAGGATTCCAAACAGTTGAGCAATACTCAAGATGTGGTCTGACCATGGATACATAAGCCTGAGCTTTTAGTCTTGGATGGCAATGCTTCAGATTTCTCTTGAGGAGACCAAGCATCCAGTTGGCTTTAGATGTGACATTGGTGATATGTGTTTTCCAGGAGAGTTTGGAAGTGAAGGTTAAACCAGGTATGGATGTTCATCAACAGAGCTCAGGTTGCTATTTCCTAGATGGTAGTTAAATCCGATATTGTTGATCTTATGTGAGACTCTCATTACATGACATTTGTCCGAGTTAAACTTCATCTGCCATTTGTTTGTCCAAGTATGAAGCATATCAAGATCTTTTTGAAGAGCTTTGCAATCTTCCAAGGTGTCAATTGTCCTGTACATTAAGCAATCATCCGCAAATAGACGGATAGATGAAGTGATGGAGTCTGTGATGTCGTTTATGAAAGTCAGAAATAACAATGGGCCCAATACAGTGCCCTGAGGCACTCCAGAGCAAACATCAGACCATTCCGAGGCTTCACCATCAACCACGACTCTTTGGGATCTTTTGGTGAGAAAGTTGTTGAGCATTTGTAGGAGCGATCCACGTATTCTATTGTGATGTAATTTAAGTAGAAGTCTCTGATGAGGTACTCTGTCAAAAGCCTTGGAGAAATCTAAAATGATGGAATCTGTTTGTTTCTTATCATCCAAGGCTTTGGCGAAGTCATGGGCTGTTATTAGTAGCTGGGATTCGCAGGAGCAGCCTGGTCGGAAACCATGTTGACTGTCGATTAATATCTTCTTGGTATCATAGTGGTCCATAACTTGACTAAAGATGATGTGTTCAAGTATTTTGCAGGATATCGACGTCAGGGATACAGGTCTGTAATTAGATGCTACACTACGATCACCTTTTTTGAAAATCGGTGCTATATTGGCGATTCTCCAATCTTCAGGTACTTCACCAGAGTCAAGAGATTGTTGGTAGATAGATGTCAAAATCGGTGCTACTTCATCAGCCATTTCCTTCAGAATGCGTGCTGGAATGAGATCAGGTCCTGTTGCTTTGGTGATGTTGATATTCCTCAGTTGTTTGAGTACACCGTCAACAGAGATCTGGATGCACTGAACTGTAGGAAATGGAGATTCTCCCAATGAAGGCATGTTGTCTAAAGTCTCTGAGGAAAACATTGAAGAGAAATGTGTATTTAGGACCGTGATGAAAATTACCATTTCTTGCGACATTTAGGTATGTGCACTTGTGTGATAGGCTCGAATGCAGAGCTTCCTTCTGGCAATGGTACCAATAACACTGCCAGAAATTTCGGGTAATCCAAATCAAATATTGTATTTAAGTGGTTTATTTTGTGTTGCATTAATTTTCGCACTTTTCACGCTCAATTCGTCTAGCGCTAAAGTGCAAAAAGTGGTATGCATATACCGCCGCACATCAAAAAATCTCAAGCGCGAAAATCAAAGCGTGCGAAATGGTTAAAAATAGCTCAAAATTAGCATTTTGCGAAAATTACTGGCATTTACAGTAGACCCAAGTTGTTGTTTTTTATAGCAAATATCAAACTTCAATAAAACCCATAAAAGAAAAGTTGTATGTCTTCTCTTGATCAAACAGAGTATTAAATGAGATTTTATAGTTAACATAATAATTAATATACTCCAAAATGGTGAAATATTAAAAATTAAGCTATTTCAGCCTAGTCTCACTCTGGAAATGATCTGTTAGACATTGAGCACTACTAATGATGTAAACTTTTCGAAACTTCCGTTAATGATTTTCATAGGTAGATTGTTGCAAGTTAATATGTTTGAATTTCATGGTACTTGTAGTATGTTAGTCAATATTCTATTCTAAGACAAACAACTTTTCTTTCATGAGTTTTCTTGAAAACTGATATTCACTGAATAAAATAAAAAAGAAAAAACGATGGTCTATTTGATATTTTAATTTACTGAATACAATTTTTAAAAAACCCGGATGGTCTTTTTGGTGGGCAATAGAGTACTTTATTTTTTCTGAAAGACTGAGAAAGGTACCAGTCCGGGGCAATAGTAGGCTAATCTAATGGTCTTCATTATATTTTGTACAGTTGCTTGAATAATTAACGACAACGGATTTTGATCAAATATTGAATCGATCCATTAATTATGCATGGACATTTCTGGCTCAAAAATTACATGAGTCAATGGATACAAGAATTCCCAAAATGAAGCAGAACAGCAACAAAGAATCAAGGAAGAATAAGAAACCACTGTGGATGAACAAGATGGCAATGCAAAAGGTCAAGAAAAAGTACCACTCATGGAAGAGATATACGAATACAAGACAATATAGTGATTATGAGAACTATTGCAAAGCCAGGAATGAGGCTACCAAAGAAGTCCAAAAAGCAAAGAGAGCTTATGAGAAACAGCTGGCGTGGGAAATATGTTAGAGCAAAAACAAAGGTTAAGCAAGGAGTGAGTGACCTGGAAAGAGAAGATGGCAGCATGGCACATTCAAACATGGACAAGGCAGAGGAATTGAACAAATTCTTTTCTAGTGTTTTTACGAAAGAAGATACCACAGAAATTCCAGAACCAGAACAAAAGTTTGATGGTGTTCAGCTTAGCAACATGATTATTACAGTTGATGAAGTTAAAAAGAAGCTTTTGAAAATGAACATTGCAAAATCTCCAGGGCCAGATGGAATACATCCTAGAGTATTAAAGGAGTTGGCTGATGAATTGGCATTACCATTGACTATGATATTCAATAAATCCATCACTGAAGGAGTTGTACCAGATGATTGGAAAGTGGGGAATGTTACGGCAATATTCAAGAAAGGCAGTGTCAAGAATCCTGGTAATTACCGTCCAGTGAGCCTTACCTCCATCATATGCAAACTGTTAGAATCAATCATCAGAGATCACATCATGGAATTTATGAGTATGAATAACCTTCTTAGTGAAGACCAACACGGTTTCCGACCAGGGCGCTCCGATCCTGTGTTACTGGAATTATGGAACTCTGGACAAATATGCTCGATGAAGGGGGAGGTATTGACGTGGTTTACTTAGACTTTCGCAAAGCCTTTGACAGTGTACCACATTATAGACTCATAAAAAAGGTCAAAGCGCATGGCATCGATGGAAATCTGCTGAAATGGATTGAAAGCTTTTTGACTTGCAGAAAACAGAGAGTGTGCACAAATCAGGAAAGTTCAACTTGGTCAGATGTATACAGTGGTATCCCCCAGGGTAGCGTTCTAGGACCCATCCTATTTGTAATATTCATCAACGATTTGCCGGATGTGGTAGACAACTACGTCAAGATATTTGCTGATGATACCAAGGTATTCACACATATACAGAATGATAACACCATCAACACACTCCAGGATGATTTGGACAAACTAAGCTCTTGGTCTGATCGTTGGCAACTTAAATTTAATGTTTCAAAATGCGGAGTAATGCATTACGGATCACAGGCAGAGAAAAAAGTGTATGATATGTCAGAGAATGGTGTAAGAAGAGAGTTGGCTGTTTTAGAAGAGGAAAAGGATCTAGGTGTCAAGTTTGACCCATCTTTGACTTTCACAAAACATGTTGCGTTGGTTTCAAATAAGGCAAACCAGATGGTCGGCATAATTAAGAGAACTTTTGATTTCCTGGATGAAGACATGCTACGCATCTTATACAAAACAATAGTCAGACCCCATCTGGAATACGCAAACTGTATTTGGAACCCCTTGCTTCACAAAGACATCATAACCATTGAGCGAGTTCAGAGGAGAGCGACAAAGCTTATCTACAGATTACAGGATTGTTCATATGAAGAGAGGCTTAGGCAACTAGATCTACCTACATTATATAACGTACCGGAGGATCAGAGGGGACCTTATACAAGTTTACAAAATTATGCAAGGAATTAACGACATTCAAAAAGAAAGCCTCTTTGAATTTGCCAACCAGGAGTCAGGAACCAGAGGTCACAGCTACAAGATACAGAAGAAACACTGTAGACTACAACTAAGAGAAAACTCATTCAACAATAGAATCGTTAATGTATGGAATAGTCTGCCAAATCATGTCGTAAACGCTAGATCCTTGAACGAATTCAAGAATGCTGTGGATAAGGCTCTAGAGAGAAACATAGACAAGTTCACATATGGTACTGGACGTCTTTGGGAACAGAAATTAGTCAATTAAATCCTATGACCAAATTTGCAGTTTTAAGTAATGACAAACAAGGGAGGGCATAATAAGGCATCACCTTACCAAGAGCCCGAAGATTCAGATGTAAGTTCAGATGTAAGTAGACTCGCGGTTGTTTACTCGTTTCCAGCGGCAGAAAATGGTAAGTCTGAGCTAAATTTTATATCCTATAAATTTTCCTTTTTTCGATTAAAGAATTCAAATATGGGGGTGATGACAGTGGTCAAATATCAGGTCAGGACTACAGTATGGAAATAGTGGTACCCATGGGCTCAAACGCGAGATTTGAGGTAGTGGTTTTGACACAGATTCTTTGATTTCAATTCCATAGTATACGGAGTAGTTCGCACTAATATCAGAATGTATATTAGTGCGAACAAGTTTGTATAGTACTTGATCATCTAAATAATCCATACGTAAAAAAAGATCAGCCAAAAACAGAAAAAAATACTTACTGCAAATGCAGTAAGAATCGTATTCTACAACGTGGTAAAGAAAAAGCATTTTCCATAGACACCAGATTCTATGGGATAAATAAGTCATAGTGAAATGTATTCCTAACTATGAATTTGCGTCTCCACCACAAATTCATACAAAAAGTTACTGATACTGATAACACACAAGTTTTACACCTTTGTTTACTTTAATTTGACAGTTCTAAGTAGGTAATCACCTGTTATGACTGAATTCCAGAATCCAGTCAATGAGATATTGATTTCTTATTGATTTATTGACATAGCATGTGACATGTATGAATTGAATTTTGGAGCCAAAGGTCATTCTAGGTCTGACCCAGACAGGAAGCAGTATGGAAGACTGCTTCTGTTTATATGGATTTTAACATGGCTTGA
>JXSR01S011013.1:75231-90651 GCA_000969725.1 Ophiothrix spiculata
AGGTTAGTGATAATTCATTTCTTAAACATGTTTCATCCACGATTCAGAGACCTTGTTGCATTTGCTCTCATATATCATGAGATTTTAGGAAGTTTTTTCAGCGTTCATTACACACGAGTAGGAACAATATATGGGACTGTTTCCAATGAGTATCGTGCAGGCACGAGCGATCGAATTGTCTCCAATGTAAGTGAAATGTGGCTGAGGTGGTTGGTAAAGTACGGATGTCGGATTCAAATATCGGATACGGACGTCGGATATGAATATCGGATTTTCTATACGGATTTCGGATACGGATCAACGGATATCGGACACGGATTTCGGATACGGATATCGTACAATCAATGGGAACGGATTTCGGAACAGTTAAGGATGTAAAACGTTTTGAACGGCACGAACTATCAACTACAATCGTGAAGAAATGTGCGGTAAATATAGAAACATAATTTTTATAAAATCAATGATACAAAAGTTGTGAATCCGTATCAGAAATCCGTCACGGAAGTCCGTACTTTACCAATGGCGGCAAATATGGCCACCAATGACAATGTTTTACGCCCGATTTTACGCCGGCAAGCTTAACTTTATAAACCAGTTAAAGCTTACAAGGTAATACGAATGACCTTTAGAGGTAATAAGAACACAGAAATTCGATAAATAATATATTAGAAAACACACTGAATTCCAGCATTGAAGTTGAACAGTCCGTGCATCGCCTTGTTTCCTTCGGATTTGCAGGCGTATACTACTAAATTTAGCATTAACATCAGGACACGTACAACTAAATATATAAAATTTATTGACGGGGGAGCTCGGAACCACCGTATTTTGATCAAAAATGGTTTCTAGCAACACAACATAAAATGGAGGAATGTTACTATTTAAAAGCATTTACAAGTGTATTTTGTGAAAACAATTGTTTTGCCACCAATAATTGGATAAAAAGCACGTGCATGCTTTCCTATAAGGGTGTAAGCACCTTACTCACTGTTACTTTTTTGCAAGTTTATTTTGTACCATAACTTTTGAACAAAGTCCTTAAAGTTAATAAAAGTATAACTACCAGAAAGGAATTTTCACAAGGAACATGATGGTGATGTTGATTTTTGACCAAAAATCACTTTTTTTGAGAAAATCATGAAAAACACATTTTTTTGCCTTTTGGGCTTCCAACCAAGCTAAAAATAACATTTTTTTTTTAAATGGCCTAGGAATGGGAATTTTAATTTTAAACACACACTCGGATGTGGCGTCATTTTTACTTTTTAGGATTTTGGCCTATTTTCTGATTTATGCAAAATCAGATTTATGCCAAATAAGGTCAAAAAATGACCAAAAATGGAAAAAAGTGAATTTTGGGTCAAATTTCAACAATGCTCTAGGCCTAAATATGTCGAGTTGCATATCAAATAAATCGTTTCGTCGAGTAGATTACAAATATATATACTTTTATATGTCTTGAAGGTTTGGTTAAGGAGATATAAACCGAAATTCACTCAAGCGTGAAATGAGGTCAAATTTTCAACAAGGTCCGATTTACACGAATGACATGTCAAATTGTTCATCATGACTTGTACATTGCAAATATATGTACTTTTTTATCCTTTTTTATATCCTTTTTTATATATACCTATTTATCTTAAATTGAGTAATCCAAACATGTTAAAACATGTTTGGATTACTCAATTTAAGATAAATAGGATTATTTGATAAGCGACCATGATTATAGAGGAAGAAGTACTTAAGTGCAAAACAAAGATTATTGATTGCATAAAATCAATAATCGCTACTGTTATGTGAAACTGAATTGTTTGTTTTTGTTTATTAATTATCTAATTAGTGAAACTTTATTATTGAGATCTTTGATTGCCACAGAAAGGGACTTTTTCTGAGTGAATCTTATTTTGCATTCTATTTTAATAGGCAATTGATTGCATGAAAATATCAGGTGATCTGGGAATTTCCCAAAGTTTCAGAAATGGATTTGTTTACTTGAATATATAATTACTTGGGAAATTCCCCCACATAGAAAACTGTACAATTTACTATGTTAAAAATAATGGTGATGTCGTGGGGGAATTTTGAGAAAATGTTGAAACTGGCCCGGGGCCTGATCAGATTTGGTCAGAAGTTGATTTGATTTTATCGGCGATAGGTCGATAGCTAAAACTTTAGAAGTGAAATTTGACGGTGTCGATGCTGATTGGAAAGCTACATTTTGTTGGATGCGAGTTATTATATAGACGAATGGAGATTGGAGTTTAGAGATATTTTGAATGGAGATTGGCGATACCTTGTTGGAGTTGGAGATATTTGTGGAGCATTATCAGAGGGGATAATTTTATGTGCATTGGATCCAGCTTGTGAAATATTTTGTAAAGCCAAGCAGAGCTTTGTTGTGACTGTTGCAGCGCCGTTGGAAGTCATCAGGAACATTGTGGAACTATTTTTCCAAGTGGATTTCGGGACTTATGATATATGACTTTATGCCGTGGATTAATAACGGACTATAGCGTGGAATATAAACATTTTTGACAAATCCTATAGGAACGCGCGGGCTTCGCAGCGGTATTTCAAAACTGTAAGTTAAGGTAAAATTAAGATATTATTAAGTGTAAAACTGTGCTGAAAGAAAGTACACATTGTATTAAATTTGTTGAAACTTATTCCAAATTGTTCAGTGTATTTATTTTGTTTCATTTAGGAACCCGTAAGGTGAATTTGGCCTGGTCATTTAACATCTCTGACCGTAACACTACAGTCTTCCAAATCACCATAAATGGTAAACTTGACTATACAATAACATGTACCTAATATGTATTCAATACTACTTTGCATTTAAAAGTTATAGATAATTCAGAACTTTAAACGCTCATATCTCAGAACTAGTATTATGTGATTTAAGTGCTTCTTATTCTACACTCTTCATTTATTAACCCAATTTATTAATTAAACTGGCCAAAAAGCACAAATACAAAATCTGATATGTGTGTCGTTGCCTGCGTTGACCGCAAATGAACATTTATTATACCGGTACACTCGATCCACCTTTGCCGTTAAGTATTAAAGCAACCAGCAATTCCATAAATTTAGGTTTTTCAAAATATATCTATATGTAACCCGTCATATCGAAAGGTACCTTAAGGGTCCCAAAATGAAAATTGATTTTTTGGTCTCATCTACAAGATTATATTTTAAGCTTTAAAATGACACCTTGCTTTTGGTTATTGGATGTTCGATTGCAAAGTTACATTGAAATTGGTAAAAGGCATCGGTCTGATTCAGAAAACTATCGTTCTGAGAAAATCAATTTTAAAGCTTCTGTACTGGTAAAGCTTCAATGGGGAAAGGATTTTTATGTCGATTTTTAAAACATTTGTCTTATGTTTTGGATGTTGAAACCTGATTAATATGATAGAATACACTTCAAAGGAAACATTTCTGATTAAATTAGAAATTCGACCTTGGACGTGATTTTTGATGCTCAGCTTCAATGGCCCGTATCTCGTAATTTACTATGCCGGTATTAAGGTACCTTTAGATATGACGAGACACATATACGGTATGTGCGGTCGTATTCGCCAGCCGATCTTTTTTGACCAAGATACTAGAGGCAAAATCCATACACAACTCTACACAAATGATACAAGGCGGAAAGAGACGGCTGGTGACCTAAGATAGCTTTTAGTTGTGCTGCGCACATTTACCTACGGTGAGGTCATACACTCTTAGAAAGCCGGGATCAAATATACGAGTAGTTTTCCGGATCATTTTATTTTGATCCTTTAAGGATCACTTTTGATCCAATATGGATCGTTTTGATCCTTTTTCGGATCAATATATACAAAAGGATCAAATTTACCAGGATCCTTTTTGATCCTTTTTTAGGATCATTTTATTTTGATTACAATATCAAATTTTTGATCCGTATTTCTGAATTATAATTCGATACGGAAAGGATGAGCTCATATTTGATACCGCGTTTGGATTAACGTGATCTTTTTGTCTCATATTTCATCCTGGCTTGGTATAATCAATATCCACTACATAGCCGATGACGCATACACTGGTATAAATACGATAATTTCACCCCACTTGACACCTGCCTCCAGTGGCCGAGTGGTTAGCGCGATGGTTTAGTAATTCATGGTGTGCTTGCGGCGTTGGTTCAAGTCCTGCTAGGGTCACGCCAGTGAGATATTTTTAGGCAGTTCTTTTTATAAGAAATATTTGATCCTTTTTTCGGATCAAGCATTTTGATCCTTATTTTGGGATCATTTTGATCCTTAAAGGATAAGCTTTGATACCAAAAAAGGATCAAAATTGATCCTTTTTGTCTCATATTTGATCCTTGCTTTCTAAGAGTGTAGCGTCAAGAATGATAAGGTATAGTTGCACCAATTTCAACGTCAAACACAACAGCACCAACACAGTATGCATCCTGAAAAAAGAAGAAAAGACAAAGCAGCAATTTCGAAAAGACAAGATGGTCAAGATTCATAAATCTTGGATAGATAATATAAACTATCTTCCTTACTACTCCTAAGATACTCTATACAAAACTGCCGTGCCAAAATACCCAGCTTGTACCATGCTAAATAATTTTAATAACATTTTCTCATTACTTTCCTCTCTTTTTAAAGCTAACATTCTTTGATTGCAATATCACAAATTTAACACACAAAGCAGGACATTTTCTATCCCGAAAACGCAATTTATTGTGTAACTACCCACTTTACATCGAGTATAGACTGACTGTTTTAAGGCTATCCTTGATCAATAAGTCACAACTACAGTGCATTTAATTTTTTTTTACCCAGTTAAAGGCAATATCTGTTTATCTGTCTTAAATTACAAGATGCAAACCTAGACTTTATATTCTGCAACCATCTTATACTCCCAACTACTGGTTGCTATACTTTATAAATTTCAAACCTTGAAACTAAACCTTTTACTAGTCTCCATGAAAATTAAATTGACACATAATATCGTTGCCATTACTGACGACATTTTGTCCAATTGAAATAAACAACTTGTTTATTAAGTGTAGATACCTTTCATAATGCTCCAAATAAACCTTATCAAGAGGAGCCATGAAAATATACCAAATATCCTTTGACTTAAATCCAATACCACTAAAATCTGATAAGGCAAAACATAGCATATAATTATAAACAATTTATTAATATATTATATTTTAAGAAACTAATTCTTTTACTAGTCCCCATGCGCTTAAGGGGTTTTCTCTAAGAAAGAAATACTCCATTTATTTTCTTGAAAATTTAGTATTTGGTAGATTTATTTGTGCTGATAACGATTCTAAAATAAAAAATATAGGTCACCGTGCTCGTTTTTGAGATACAGGCATTTCAAAAAGTACATATTTTCCCAAAAAATCGCCCAATTAACCATACAAAGTATAGGGAAAACTTCAAAATGTCGATCATTATGTGCTTCTAAAATAGTAAATCCTCCATTTATTTTTTTAATTTTTACATATGTTAAAGCACTTTTTGCGCTCTTCAAAATACTAAAATAAAAAAATATGGTCACCGTGTTAGTTTTCAAGAAAAACGACCAAAACTTGCATTTTTGTGATAAAATTTGATTACTTTGAAGGCACATCTGCGTCTGCATATTTCCCGCGTATATATTACGCAGCTAGGCGGCGCGTGATTAACCAAACGCGTCAGTAAAGCATGCGTTCAGTGTGTATTGAAATCTGAGCACGCAAAACGGATGCAAACATTTTTTTGATTTCTTACTATTTGTGAAAAAAATCGTTATCCCGCAGTCGTAATCAACTGCATCTCAGAGAAAACCCCTTAAAAAATAAATTGGCACTTAATATCATCATTACCATTATTGAAGACATTTTGTCCAAATAAGTGAAAATACCTTTCAATATACTCCAATAAAATCTCAACAAGAGCAATGAAAATCTACCAATATCCTTTGATCTAAATCAATTACCACTAATGTATGCTATTTATTATGTTATTAAAACCTGATAAGGCAAAATATAGCATGTAAACAAATTAATAATTTATCATATTTTAAGAAACCATTTTCTTACTATGTACTTTTTTTTCAGAACTTCATCAGTAAACAAAACTTTGCAACATTTGCCTTTATCTATTGCACCATAACTTTATTTTCGTAAGTCATAACATGTCAATAATTTGATTTTAATAGGATAATTCAAACCATTAATTGAAAACATTTACCTCAATGGAGAGTTCCATGCATTTATTTAAAACTTAAACCTCAATACCAGAAAATCTAAAGAGAAACTACTACCTATTATTTGATAAATTATCCCTCAATGCCACACTGCAAACGTGTTACAAACATTATTATTGGTCCAGGATTGTCAACATTACCTTTTGCTGAACAAAACAGTCTTGACTTTATCACTTCTCAATTTATCTGATATCGGTGATGACAACAGCGGCGGCTATAAACCAAAGGATTGGTTGATCAATTGTCCCTTACTCTTAGATATGATTGTATTTAGATACATTGTACATGAGAATACTGACAAAGAGAAGAGCTGTGTCCAATGTTCCTTCATTGATACTGTTCAGTTTAATTTGTAGCACTCTAGTTAACTTGATGTTTTGAATGACTGTCAAACCATCGTTGTTATTCATGTCCATTAAAATGACATAATCATTACATTTATTGGTGAACCGTGGTTGATACACTTTTTTACGCTCCATCTTTATGCACGTCCATTTTGATCTACCAAATCATAAAGTTAAATTGCATAGAAGAACCGACGTTGAATCCCACATTCGTGACATTGTTATCTCTGTCCATATTTAACTGCCAGAATCATAAATTTACGTTGAAATACCAATGTTGCCATGTGTCAGTATAAATTTTCAAGTTTGTTCAATTTCTTAAATGTACAAAGGTCAAGAGAAATGTCAAATTTTCAACTTTGCTCAATTTCAAAAATAAGGTGTCAAATTGATCATCATGAAGTAAAAAATTATATACCATCCCAAATGGTCGTGCTCTGTGAGCACAATAGCTCTAGTTATTTATTGTATTCTTTATCCATTCCAAATTCAGTATTTTTAAGGACCCCATTGGAAATAAGTTGTTTTTACGACTTTCATGGGCTTTCCTGGTATTTACAACAAGTCTTTGTTTTAAACTGTCTGAAATTAACTATTGTATTGTACTCTCTAGTTTTTAATGTGTGTTTTTATATTGTATATTATAATTATGTTGTTTTTACCGAATAAAATCAATCAATCAATCAATCAGTATCCATACTTAAAAGACAAATGTAACTTGAAGTTGAATAAACAATGTTCCTATACTTCGATACATTGTTATAAGTGTTCATACTAAATGACAGAATCATATTTTTTGATATCTCTGGAGAACGTCCTACTATGACAATGAACAGATAGGCAACTGAAATAATTTGGACCTTTTCAACAGGGCAATAAAAGAAAACATGATAATAGGCCCAGGTCCATTATTATAATACCCAAGGCTATTTACCATTGTGTATATTACAACATGTGAATAACACCTCAACGCAATTAGCTAAACAACACCCGGGGGGTAATTTTAAAATCATAATATCCACAAAAAATAAAATCTTTAGCCTTTCAAGTTTTATAATATGTGACCGTCCAGCCCGTATGAGCAGTAACCAGCAAAGTTTCATTTCAAGAAAATGATAGGACATGTGAAATAAATTGGCATATTCTTAAGACGATCAACAGAAAATATAGGGCTTACTAATCTACGAGGGTCATTCAAAAAGTTCTACCTGTTGTATCATAACTTTTGTTCTGTTAAAGGTAGATACTTGAAAATCGACACAAATATAGCTTAGAAAGTCACCTACACATGGTGAAAGAATCATATCAATATCTTTTCTAGATTTCTGTAGGTTACCGAAAACCACAGTAAGGTTAGGGTACACCGGAAACGGTAAAATATCTAATGACATTTCACCTGAAATTATATGTGCAGCTTATGTATGAAAAACCTTTGTAGGTTATCTGAAAAACACAGTAAGGTTAGGGTACACCGGAAACGGTAAAATATCTAATGACATTTCACCTGAAATTATATGTGCAGCTTATGTATGAAAAACCATCTGTAAACCAAAAAGTTATGTAAGTTACAGAATAAATTTGATTTGAAAGTGTACCTAACAGTCCAACAAATCATTTGTCACTGATAAAGTAAATTTGTTACAGACATGAATTACCCAGAATCCTAAAATTTGAAAGGATGTCTTGTACCCTCTCCGGATTACGAATATCAGCATAGTGTGTTTCTCTGTAGCCTGACTTTCCAAGTGTGTTTTTATGTAAAAAGCAACAGTTGAAGTTACTACACCACATTTTTCAGTCAAAAACATGAATTTGGTTGCTTTTGGTATCTACAATGAAAATATTTTAAAAATAGAAGCTTAACAATGCTACCATTTTGTATCTTGTTTTATTAAGGTCTATTTTTTTAAACTGTGTCTTTGGTGATTTTGATATTATTGCTGGAGGGGCTATTTGTTCCTATTATTGTTATCCTTGTGAATTACCATTATTTGCAGTCTGGGTCAGCTTTTTTAATCATCCCGCATAATTGTATGTTCATTCTTATGTTTTACACATTTTTTACAGTATAGCAATATTACATGGCTAGATTATGGCCTTTTTAATTCACTGTATTTAAGCCACTTTTAAAAGTGTTGCCCATTTTTGACCGTTTCCGGTGTAACGAAACCCTCTGTGGTTTTCATAAAACTTACAGAAATCTAGATAAGATATTTATATGATTGTTACACCATGTCTAGAGGACATTCTTAACTATATTTTTGCAAACTTTGAAGTAGTTACCTTTATTAGAACAAAAGTTATGATACAACAGGTAGAACTTTTTGAATGACCCTCGTATCTCAGTTATACGTTTTACTCCCTGACAACCTTTGGCGGAGCATAACTTGACTTCTGAAAATCGTGCGAATTTCATTAAGGTGTCAATTTAATCCTTAAAGCATGGTCTTTGCAAATAATTGAAAAAGTGAAAACGAAAAGAGTTGGCATTTACTGCTGCTTTGGGGTGGACGGTCACATATGTAAGGATGTAATTTTCAATTTCAAAAAAGTCCGTTTTTTTAAGAGTCCCTAAATTGGGCATTATCTAACTAGGTATGGATTAACTGTTTATTATATGAAATTAAAAAGGGAAAGCCATTTTCATTATTATCATAATTTGTACGTCTCCAAATCGATCGTTACGATCTCAGGATGTCCTAGGATGGAGGGGCAATATTTGTTTACTCATGGATATAAACTAGCAAAGTCTCTGTAACAGATAAGTTCTTCATCCCAAAAAACCCCACCATTTGGTAACTTTCGTTCTTGTCCCAACTTGCTCAAAACGTTGATCCATTGATGATTCTCTCTTCCGGATTTCAACAATGTCGTACACGGATTTGCGTAAGAAGCGCAAATAACATAAAAACATCTCAATGCGCTATGAAAACATAAGAAACAAATGGAAAAGAACAAAAATTACACAGTGTAGGCAGAGGTGAAGAGAAATGTTTTAAGCTGACCCTTGAATTGATTAATGGTTGGCAAGCTACGGACATGTGATGGGAGGGCATTCCATAGCATTGGGGCAGCGACAGTGAACGAACGCTCACCATAGGTCTTGGTGCGTGGGTTAATGACCATGAGATTATCATGTGGTCGTACACTGCCAGCCCTCCTAGGTTGTACATAGGGCCTGATAAGCTCAGTTACGTAGGAAGGTGCAATGCCATGGAATGCTTTGTATGTAAGAAGAAGAATTGTGTAATTTATTCTTTGTTCAATTGGTAGCCAATACAGCTGGTCACGGAGGATTGGGGTTATGTGGTCACGTTTCCTAGTGCGTGAGATTAAACGAGCAGCCATATTCTGGACTCTTTGGATTTTGTTGATTTCTTTTTGAGGAAGGCCATATAAAAGTGAGTTGCAATTATCAATTCTGCTGATTACAAAAGCCTGGATGAGTTTTTGAGTGGTGGGAGGATCAAAAAATTTCCGTAACTTGCCAATTTTGCTCAGAGCAAAGGTAGCAGACCGACACAGATTATTGACATGTTGGCTCATTGTGAGATGTTCATCAAATATAACACCAAGATCTTTAACATGGTTAGTGGCTTCAACAGATGATTCACAAATTTGTATTGAGGGGAACTGCCTAGGAGGAGCGAACCGAGATGTGAAACGTATAACTTCGGTCTTGCTATCATTGAGAACAAGAAAGTTTGATAACATCCAAGCCTTAACATCCCTTATACAATTTTCAATTTTTTCAATGGCAAGAATGGCAATCAGTGACAGTGGGACTCAAGCTATGCAACAACATACTAGAGTTCTGAAGCAGCTTGAGTGGGAGATTTGTCTCAGATGTATTGTTACTAACTGGTTTGTTGATATCCATACTGACCAAAGTGTCAGAAAGTCCAGCAAAGTTGTGATAATCAGTTCCACTTAAACTGGGATCAATATTGACAAATTGATCCAAACGACCAGTGGTCTGTGAGAGCTTACAAACCCATTGGTATATCAAACCTGTATTATAGCATAAAATGATAGCCAGAAAGATTTTTGTTCCAGTCAAGCCAGCCATAGTTAAATTCTAGGGTAGATAACAACCATCCTGTGTAAATTGACAACCAAATTCACTATAAATCTGTAGATATGTGGCAAAAACTTTCAGGTTCACGAGCCAGTGAAAAATCTGCTGCTGAGCGATGCACTGGTAACACTGAAAAAAGTAGGAGTGAATCCTTTTCGCTTCAAAACATAATCTCCCAACCGTCACTCTCCCCGTCAGTCATATATATACTTTTTTCGTTGATGACGTGAAGAATATGGAGGTCAAATGTGGAAGCTTCGTGATTGAGACACCGGATACAATCTGTAATAGTCATGATCTTTTAGTAAAAAATCTTGACTAACACCATGGGGCTGTTTTAGAAATAATAAAGGCTTCTTATCGAAGAAAAAGTTCCTTTATGATCCTTGAACATTGAAGACCCATTTAAGAACCACTTGCGAAGAACCCTGAATGGTTCTCATCAATAAAATGAAAGGGGAAAGTGGGGTGAGTTGGCCCTCGGGGCGAGTTGGCCCACCACCAGTTTCTGCTCACGTGACCTAGGGAGAATTATGTTACTGGTGATTTTTGGTCATATATAATGCATCAAATTTACCATAAAATTTACAAAACCCAGCTCATCTCTTTGTGTGAGTAATTAGTAAAACGAGTTTTTGAGTTACAGTAAATTTTATTTAGCAAACGTAATCTTGTACTAGTGTCAAGATATTACTTCGCTGGTCCAAGTTATTATTATTGATTACGAGCTATGGTACATTTCCAACATGTCATGGGATCAAATCCACTTTATCCTTTGTTTTGTTGGTATACCACGAGGTTAAGTCAAAACTGGGACTACGGGGCGAGTTTGCCCCCTACCACATGGGGCAAGTTGGCCCTATGGCGAATTTGCCCAAGATGATATGATAACCTACTATATTGCATATTGCATGCAGATAACACTGTAGGTCACAACGTATATTTTTAAAAGATCGATATTGTATTAATTTATTGTGGCATTTCATCTCAAAAGGACATTTTTGTATGCAGAACATTCCCGTGCTTCACTTAAAAAACATAATGTATGAAATGTGTCACGGTAAAATGAGTACGACTCTTTTTTTTTTGTAAATGGGGCCAACCCACGCATAGCGGGGCGAGTTGGCCCTTTTGACGCCTTTTTTATTTTTTTTATTATCTAAATACGAGAAAATAGTTTCTATAGTTGAAGTTGCTACCCAATAAGATAGCAATGATGCACCGAACACAAGGCTTACAAACTCCACAAAGCGAGAAATTATTCGTTCAACCTTGGTGTCCTCCACGTTCATATTGACTCCTTTTGTCCCTATTCAGTAGAAAGAACACGAAACACATCGTCAAATATTGATATATTGATCAGGTAAAAGAGCTACATTTCCTATACTATAACATGTGTTTTGAATCATTTTTTAGTATGCTTCTCTTAAAGAAATGAAAAATCATAGAATTTGTAAAGTTGAATATATCAAAATTTGCCGTCGACAAGTAGGCCGCATTTGAGGCAAACTATCGCTAGGTGCAAGCATTTTCATGCACGAAGGAATTGAAAATTTTGTCACGTATTTTGACCTATTTTTACTGACTTCCTTGCAATAATTTCTCAAAAGCGGCCTAGCACATAAATAATAAATTATTTTAAATTTCAGTTCATAAAAATGCGTTGAGTAGTTTGTCCAATATAAAGAAACTAATCATTCTTGTTTGTGATTGGCTAATACAGAATCTGTCAGAATCAGTGTGGGTGACTTGACATGCTTGAGTAAATCCGAAGTTAAGGTTTGGACATCTGAATTTTGTCCACCTGTAAGTGTTGTGCCAAATGGACCCCCCCCCCAAAAAAAAAAAAAAAACATATTCCCGGTCGAATTTTCCTCTGAAATTTTAACCAGATGTAGATTGTGTCAGCACAACTCGGAAAACACAAACAAAATTGAAAATCGGTCGTTAAATATCAAAATGGCGGCCGAAAAACAGATTTCAATTTTCGAAAATAAAATTCCTGCCAAAAAATTGAAAACTCCTTTCCTGATTGGATTTGTTGATAAAATTTGGCTCATACAAGCAGAAGATAAGAACATATAATAAATTGCTGAAACGAAATTGAAAAAAAGTAATTCGGGTATGATTTTATGGACAAAACAAATATTGAACAGCGCCATCATTTTACCAGTTAATGCTAATTATCTCAAAAACGACGTGACCGAATTGAATTTTTTTTGCACCAAAACATGCGCAACCCCTACCCTGACAATAACATAAAACAGCTTGATAGAGTTTTGTTGCGTTTTCGCGCTTCGCGCGAAAAACAAAATCCAGGGTCCATATGGACCCCCCCCCCTTGCACTTAAGTGTTACAGTTGTTATACTCTATAGATCTTGATGTATGCAACAGCAGCCGATTAACACGCAAATGACCATGCGGGGAAATAAATTGGTCCATATTTCTCGAATCATAACCAAGTAACAAATCTTCCTGAATATTCAAATCAACTTATATTTAAGGTTTGTCCATGTGGTAGCAACAATATTGGCCAAAATTAATACCAAAATCGCGAACAATAATCATGTACGAATACGCAGTGATTTGATCAATCCTAATCAATCATTACTAGTCTCTTGCACAAATTATACACAACCACCAGTTCATACTGTTGTAGAATACAGGGGATATGCTATGAATCTCGTAACAGAGTCTGATTGCTTGTTGCATACTTCTAGGTTTATAGCGTAAACAAACCTGTTCGGAGAAAAATGTGGCTTCAGAGTTGATGCCGTGGTTGTAGTTAGAAGCTGCGGCAGACGACCACAAATCTTCTTCTTCTTCTTCCCATACTGTGCATGACCTCTGCTAGAGTATTTTCGCACATGATTTATTATTTTAAATGTATTATTTTAATATTATAAATGTATTATTTTGAGTTGTCGTGATCTAGGACGACACATTTGCATATTGCCTTGATCTTGTGTCGCGAGAAAAGTAGAATTCATTCCAATACAAAACGACGTGATGTTGCGAGCTTCACGCGTACGACAAGGTAATCATCGCATTTGCTTGTCGTAGTTGCCGCAAAATATTCCAGGTGCGACAGGGTCGAGTGTGTGCACTTAACATTTTTGACGTCAAGTGCGACGACCACGACAGACACTCTGAAACCAACTTTAGACACGTGGGAAAATGAAAGTGGTGCACAACAAAGGCATTACTTTAGAATCCAAGACAGATAGGCTTCACTTTGCAACCAAAATCATTTTACAGAACAAAACTTGTAAAATAAAATGAGGGTTATACATGTATAGGGAAACCACTCGCATGAACAAGGATGATTTTGTAGAACGTACATTTGCTTAAAACAGTTAATTTTAAGTACTGACGTATATCATGAAGTCATCTTCCTTATCATTATTTTTATTACGATAAAGGTAGTCTGTCGTAGTCAAATTATGATAATTATTTTGTTTTGTGGTAGATTTGATAATGGTAATGATGCAAGCTTGTGTGAATTGCTGACGAATTAATGACCGATAATTATCTCAATAATGATTCTATAATTTGAATATTTAAGTTTGGATGTCCATTTTCAGAATCTTTAATTTAATGAAGGCCATATCTGACGACACTTCAACACGTTCTTGTGCAGGTTAATTTTAAACCACACTAATAGATGTATTGAAAATCACGTGCGTCGAGCAATTTTTAGAATGATTATCTAACACTTAAATCAGACACTTTCTCATAAAAAATCGAGTAATTAAAGCGACTGATAAAATTGACGCTTTCGACAACTTTTGGTCGTTTCGAAGTATGAAAATTCCTGGTCCATCTATTGAAAGCAAACGATTAGACATGTATGTTGCAACTGGTGTAGAATGGATAGTTCAGGATGAGATCCGGGTTCTTCACGTCATCATTACTTCACGCAACATCATGGTCTTGAGGGTCAATCCATTATAATTTATTGAAGGGGTAAATTTTACCATCTGGAAAAACATAAATGAATATACCCATACGCCAATACATTTATACTATATGTAAGATTATCCTGCTCTTCTCTATACTATCGATAGACGATGGGCTCATGTTACAGAAACGGATTTTACCGTGACTGCTTAGTTACTTTCTCAGTAGATTATAAATCCGAACAATCACTTCTCCAAACAGTTTTTTGATACCGTAAGTTTTTGTTACGACTTTTGGAGAAACGACAATTCGGAATAAAAAAAACCGCTCGGAGAAAAGCCGTTCGAGATAAAAACCATTCAGAGAAATTACCGTTCGGTACGTGTATTGACCTGTACCCTTCCACGGATCACGTTTGGTTGACAAATTGATACCATTGCTATGACGTCTTTGGGCACAACCAAAAAAATCATTTTTATTTAAATTTAACGTTTATGGGTAAATTACTTATGCATCTGCCCAGGAAAATGTGAATCCGAATTATTTTAAAACATGAAAAGATAAATAGTTTCAACTGCATTTGCGGGGACTCAAACCATGGATTATGGCAGGGTTTAGTCATGCATTACGAAGCGAGGGATCCTACCGCTGAGCTATCAAGGCAGCGTTGAGATCTTGAACTAAAATCTAAAACATAAAAATTAGAATGCCGTATTTTTCTTTTGTTTACATAAAAATTGTAATTTTTGCCTCAATAGAATGCTCGATTTGTAAGTAAATTATGCGAATGCGTATATCAGACAAAATGTAGATAATGTGGATACTAAAAACAGGCAATTCACAGCTCAAACAGG
>JXSR01S011013.1:110945-121608 GCA_000969725.1 Ophiothrix spiculata
GGAATGCTCAATTTGTAAGTAAATTATGCGAATGCGTATATCAGACAAAATGAAGATACTTAAAACAGGCAATTTTTTCAGGGCAAACAGGGCAAACTCAGAGTCGTAATTCACAGGATCATTTTTGAATCTCTAAGATTTGAATCAAAACGGCATTTATAATAATCGAACCACCGTTTTGTCCTGAACATTTTGATACCTTACCTATTGTCGTAGCCTCCATAATAATGAAATGGTAAACGTTAGAATGCTATAAGGTCAAGACTTTTTCAGCTTCATTTTTTTAGTATTTATCTCCGACCATTTTAATGAATAGCAACAATTCTACTTTATGCTTCTTTTCTAAAAATAAAATCAACATTTTGACAATACTCTATATTGTTTCCAACATTATGAATAAATTCCTTCGATTTTTTTTAAAGCAATTTTAATTACCATCCTTTTTTTTTCCATCACCCTAATGATTTTTCTGCCCCATGAAAATGCAAAAAAACTGCACCTCTTTCGCGGTATTTTTTGTTGTCGTTGTTGGTGTTGTTTATATAAAAGGAGTTAGAGGAAGCAATAAGAGGCCGAGGATGGATGTGAAATGGGTGTGTGGTGGAGGTATGTTGCCAGTGGTTAATTGAAGTCGTAATTTTGAAATTCATAATCATGCTATGAATCTGAACCTCGCCGAACATCGTTTTCCTTCGTGAGTAACGCCCGAAAAGGTTCGATATTCAAAACTTTTCAATGGAAAAATTTGAATTTTGACCAACTCTTTTGTATTCTGAAATTTATATTCATGCCATATGGATCGGTACCTTACCGGACATGATGAAGCTATCGTTTTCTCCCACCGAAAAGGAGAAATTTCGATATTCAGAGTATTTCAATGGTAAAATTTGAATTTTGACCAACATTTGGTGTCATGGTATGTTTGAATGGTACAATATATGTGATGACTCACCCCGAAAAGAGGGAATTTGCGACAGAACACTTTTCAAGAAACATGTGAAAATAGGCAGCAAAAAATTAAAAAAAAATAAGATTTTTTAGCAGATTTTCTGTTGTAAAATTTGATCGCCTTGATCAATTTCAACAAATAAGGTGTCATTTAAAAGCTTAGCAAATGTTACAACAAATGAAATGATAAAATCAAAATTGATATCATCTGCAAAGTCCCCCCTTTCGGGGTGAGCCATCACATATATGGTACCTTCAATTACGTCATATTGTGGGTGTCAATTTCTTTATGCTTGGATATCAAAAATGGCTTAGTTACTATTTAACATAATTAACCAACAACAGGTTTCGTGTCTGCAATTCCAAAGACAAAGCTGTGAAACCAATTTGGCAATGAACATGATGAATGTCCTTATGAAAAGTGTAAAATGATGTATGAAATTAAAAACCATTGCATTGTTTGCGATTTCAAAATGCAATGGTTTGGAAATGTCCTTTTAATGATAAGAAACGTGCAAAGTGGTGTATAAATTTTGAAATTATTGCATTGTCTGAATTAGCTATGTCCACGACAAAACAGGCTGGTAATGTCTAATATAATATACTGTAAAAGGTATCAAATGATATATTGATTTTTGAACCAATGAATTAATTGAAAGCCTGATGAAGAAACACCGCCTCTATCAAATCTCTACATAATACAATAACCAACAAAGTACCACACAATGAGCAACAAGTTGTTATATAGGCACAACGTTTATGCAAAAGGTCATTAACTGACATTTCTTATGAAATTAACGCCACAAACTGTAGTATTTTTACTTTTAATTTTCCGAAATCATTGCTACATGTTTTTTCTCATATTTACAAGGTGATGTAAACGTAGAATATGTTTGGTGTTAGTTAAATGTAACAATGTCATGTTTGAATGTAAGAATTCAGCCTTCAGTCAATAAGGTTATATTAGTCCATTGCAGTTTTTTGCGTCCTCTATCAACATGATCAACCATAAATTTTGATTAAATCAAAACTCATTATAGGGGAAAATATTTTCATATGATGAGAATTTTTTTTTGATAATTGGACTAAGCTCTTTCCATTCTCGTACCACCTTAATTTACAACAATTTCACCAGAAAAGGTAACAATTAAAATTGGAACTTAATATTTTGTCTATTTGTTGGTTTCTTTCGTCACTACAAATGTTAACTCGTAGGAAATAACAGAATTGACGACCTAACGCTGTTCAGAAATGTCCTATTGTATACTAACTCGTTACATTTTAGAAATACCTTTCTCATGGGCTTTTCATACTCCATTCCCATTTAGTACAACTTCGTGCAACACCGATCAGAAAGTTACAACATGTCACTATAATTATTTCGAACTTGAACAAAACCTTCAAGGTATGTTGCTGACACTAGTACCGTCTACATTCTCATATTTCTACTTTTGCACGATGTGTTCCATTTTAATATAGAATTACCATGACAAAGGTGACATCATTCCCCTACCGCCAAAATTTGTTACTTTGAAATAAATTTCGGGATCAAGCCAAAAATCCATCTTGCTTTTGTATATAAGAGGGCTTATGTTATTGACAAAACGTCAAATCCAGTCATTTTCACCGTGACTTGCGGTAAAACCACTCACATCAATCAATTTTTGTGTAGACAAAAAATAATAAAAAAGTCCAAATAAAGCACATCATTTGAGATTCATACATTATTGTAAAGCATCATTTGGAATATAATTAACTTAATACCAGTCAATAACAGGTTAGTGAAAAATTTCAACACACAAAAATACTGCTTAAACTGTATACACTTCTATGCACTGCAGAAGTTGGTTGCACAGGTCAGGTAACCTTTATACATGTCATCATTTAGTGGACTCTAAGTGGTATAGATTTGTGTTGTGTATTCTAAAAATGCTTTTATTTTTATTGGGAAGCAAAACAATGTAGGAATTGTTGTGTATTCGTCCTATATTAGTGTTAATTGGTTCATTACTGCTCAGTGTTCACCTTCTTTGCATGTAACCTTTAACAGCCTCGTTCACTTATTTTTATTTTCGTTGACCATGAGTCCCGTGTGATAAATAAAGTAGAAACCAACCATTACCCTTACGAGGACGATCTCACGACACTGCGTGCCCTGTCACTGTGATATCATTATATCTTTGTTCTATCTTTGTCGCAGTCGCTTAAGTCGCTGTGGCAGCGTTAAAAAGTCCTGTAACTACTTCGAAAACGACTGTGAATAAAGATTAATGACAAAAGAAAAGAACAACGATGTACGAGGCTGACGAAAGTTGTGCACATTTTGATATAATAAATTCATTAACTGATAAACTTGACAGTAATCAAGATTTTAATTGTCATTTAAGCACCTTGAAATTTATTAATACGTATTTTGGTGATCTTACAAGCCTAAAACATGTGTCAGATAAGTGGTGTCAGATAAGTGGTATCAGCAAATGTACCGACCCAAAATGACACCTCAATATTCACAAGTTAAGGTGTGGTCCTTTAAAATCTGTTATGGAGTAAAAGATAACCAAACTGAGATATTCCAAAACCAGTTAAGCTATATGCTTTTCTGTTGATAGTAATTCTAAGATGTGTATTTATTCATACTTCAGTTCAGTTTTTAAAAATAAAACAACCTTTGTTGGTATTTTGAAAAATGAATTAATATCGTGAATCTGCACAATCAAATCGATTTCATCAATGACGACCTTTGCAGGTATTTTCACATGTAGCGCGCAAAATGTAGTTTTAAATCAATTTAATGGCTGTTTGGAGCTAGAAAGGTACTTATCAACTTTTGTCCAAAAGCTATTTGCATATTCACATTCCTAAAACAAATGCATCAAACGTTCATCATCTCCTTCACATAATTTCCAAATAGTAACTAAGTTAAAAATTCTATAGAAATATACCAGGTGTTCCAAACAATGGTTACATGTAGAAAAATAATCGTGTGCAATAAGTAAAGTAGTTGAAGTAACTGAACTTTGCACAAATTATAATACAATCCTCTTCTAGATACTTGAAAAATGTTAAAATCACAAGTTCACAACGTTGTTAGTTTTTGAGTTATCAACAAAATGTAGATACCTATGTCAGAAACGCATTTATTAAAAGTTCAACAAATTAAGCATACACGTTTTGTGTTATTCTAATGTGCAACGTTTATTCTAACTAGTTGTTTATACCCAGACTTTATATTGAAGTTGAACCAAATTTGGTTCAATTGAATAAATGACAATTGAACTCTCTTCCAGTATATCTATAATGCAAATTATGCATACCTGCATTCCATGCATTCCAAAATGAGTTGTTTATATTGAACCTGTCAATCAAATGGTGGCACGAAAGTTAGAGAGTACTGCAATAAGCATATTAATTTGTTCACAGGTAACATTAATTCTTTAACTGATTGATCTGCAAACTTGTGTAAATTTTGAAAAAACCCACATGTATGATAATAATATTATGATGCTTAAACTAACCAAGGAAGTTAACTTCCTTGAACTAACAGGACATGTTTAAATTATATTTTGTCCGAGCGACATTTAGAAATAACAAAATTTTGAATCGATGGCCTCTTTTGCCTAAAATAATATTTCGATATGATTTTCGGACCTGAAGTAATTTATGACGTCATAATTACGTAACAGCTTATCAGATTTTTATGAGTTTGGTATCAATGGAAAGAAGATACGCTACTCTATACTATGATATAAAGCAACCTTATACTTTGGGCATGTCAATTTCAAGTTCACATGGGGTTGAACGAGGGTTAAAATTACATAAAACGATCATGCTTACGATTTTGTTGAAATTTGAAGGGAAAAAAAATACGTTTTTGACATAGGTATCTAACTTTGTTGATAACTCAAAATATAAAAATGCTATGATATTAAAATTTGTAAACATCTAGCAAAGGTATTTATCAAACTTGATGCAAAGTTTGAATTCTCCGACTGCTATAGTTTTTGAAAACAAACATTTTTCTACATGTAACCCTTTTTTGGGACACCTGGTATATATATTCTATTGAGAAACAAATTTGGAAAAGATCCTGTTGGAATAACCAAAGCAACAAAGCATATCTAATTGTAATTGCAAACCCATATGAGTGAATTTTATTTTATAATTTGGATATATCTTTTTCTGCATTTTCGTTTTGTTCTCTGGACTTTCAAACCTTTGTTTTTTATGAATTATAAAATCATTTGCACCTTTAACAGTTCATTTGACTCAAAACAACCTATCATTAACACCAAACATTCCCTGTTTCATCATTTTCTTCTAAAATCAAATCATCAATAAATTAAACACCTTTTACAAGCCATTGTTTATATTTTTATATATAATAATTTTGCACTTAAGCTGCTACACTGTGTTTCCTGCTAGTGCAGAGAAAAAAAGAGAAGCTAAACTGAAATGCACCTTACACAAGCTAATTTTTCTTTTTGCATGACTTGGTGGCAGTCATATAATTTTAGTAGTTTTTTAGCAGTTTCCCAAGTATTTTGTGTAGTATTTTATTAAAAAACGACCTAAATTTGCTTGTTTTGGTGCTTTAGGTGTGTTTTTTGTGGTCATTTAGTGATTTTTTGTGGACCTTTTTTTGTAAATTGTCAATTTTTTTTTGGGGGGGGGGGGGGGGGACGCCCCCCCTGGCTACGGGCTTGATTGGTGGCCTGTTGCCATGCCTACATAGTTCAGATCTTTTATTCAGTAAATAATTTGTTTTGTCTTTTTCTCACACATGATTGTAACTTCTCCTCAAGAAAGAAGTTACAAATTCCTGATTTCCTTTTATGAAGGTTTGATTGACTTAGAGTACTCCATTCGATGGTGTAGTTTACACCTTTGTCTTCCAAGCCCCAGATACAATGTATACTTGGAGAGCTCGGTCTCTTTTATATATATAGTTCTGCCTAGGCATAATCAATTTGAGTACTCTCCTAGACTATTTTAATACACTCATATTGTGTGATATATTTTTATATACGCATTTCTTTATTCTTTTCAAGTTTTATCCAAGAAAAATTCTACCTTGGACGGAAATATTTCTCACTGACCAAACCGTGAAGCAATTTATAATAATTTATTTCAATATTTTTTTATTATAATTAATATGTTCCATATCTTTTATGTTTAAACCAAACACAGTTCAAAGTTACATACAATACCTTTGAACGTATAGAGTCCTCACTGGTTAGTTAATAATATTTATATATTATATACATGTACGTGTGTTATGGACAGAGCCGAAACACAACAAAAATCGTGTCATATTTCTGAAAGCTAACCCAATGTAATTTGCACTCTTTTATGCTAAATACCCCAATAACTTCCACACCAAAAGCAGGAGATTATATAAGTCTTTCAGTTTTAATCAGGTAATATCTTTATTTACTTTAATGCAAAATACTTATAATAAAGAATGGAATTTATGAAAATTACAGAGTAAGAAAAACGATTGTCTATTACAATCTTTATATTTGGTTTATATCAAAGTTCAAACATTTTATACGCGAAATTTATAAGAGCAGTTTTAGTTACATTTCGGTCAAGTAGATGAACCGCTCTATTTTAATAATCGCAACATAACAGTGGGTGCAATTGCAAGAAAAACATAAGCGCGATAGGTATATGAACTTTGATTTCCAGGCATATATAAGCAGAATAGAACAGCAAACAAAAAGAATTATTGTTGAACATGACACTACGACTAAATCATAATCAAATATAATACTAAATTGCAAGATTGATATTTTGTTTTATCATAGAAGGTCAATGCAAGTTAGCTTCAGGTTTTTAAATCCCCGTAATCAGCCGAGATACATGACACCGCAATATTATCTCACTGACCATCGTTACTAAAAAAATCGTCCATTTAAACAATTTATACATAAGTTTATGAAACCTCTCGCGGCTATTAAACTGATTTGCGATCCATACTAAAATCAAGCAGTGTGGGGAACTTTCTTTCAATATCAAAATCACACATGCAACAAAAACTCATCAAAAGTTATAACAAAAATGTTATTGAGAATATCATCAGAAAGGCAGGAAAACGCAGGTTCATGGTTCTCAAGATTAAGTTACTTAAGTATGGCTAAAAAGCAGCAACAACAGCAACAGATAAACAAACAATATGAACAAGATAAATGCTCCGATATAATATTCTATTGTACATACATGTAGTTCAATTAATTCAATTAACATTACAATAAATTTGATTTGATTGATTGCTTCTATGTCATTACCCATGTTGGTCCACAATTTTTGGTAGCTTGATCAGGGAACATGTTCTTAGTTTTTACTAATTGATATAAAATCCCGAGTATTTCTTGTGATGATGTTGTTAAGTCTGAACATGTGTAGTAAAATGAGATGAGAAAATATTTAGAAGTTGATTTTGTATGATGTTTTTTCATAAAACGTGAATAATGTAATCACTATGGTAATTGCCATTACTGGTTCATGTCTTTTCTTAGAGAGAGAATTAAAAAAAATCCTTTATAAAAATGCTGACTGGACAGTTACAAATTGTCATGTGAGTACAAGAAAGTTGTATCTGAAATGACTGCTATTTTCTATATCTATTTAACATCTTAATGCGAAAAATCCCTCGAAATTTCTGTCCCATATGTCTGTGGCTCTTGAAATGGTTCTCCAGAACCGACCATTTCAAGAGCCACTGACCCAAGACTAGACATATTTTTCCAGTGTGAATTTCAGTTTCTTGTAAAATAACAGCTATTGAAGATACGACTAACAAGACGAAATAACACTTTGACACTTTGATAAGTCGCATTTGGAGAAACACACCCTGAAAGATTGAAGGACCATTCAAGATTGATTGAACCTAGAAATGTACTATATTTATTTTGCGTTTTGCAAATCAGCTGCAATTCAGTATATGCAACATGCAGTTTTATATACTGGTTTTGCAGTTACTATGGTTTTTGACTAAACAACTTCCGAAATTGAAAGATTCATAACAATTGTTCAATCATTCCTTATACTCATATTATTTGTTTACATTTTCCTTTGCTTTTCTTTTCTTGTCCTACGCATCATAAACAGGTAATAATGCAAGAGGAAGAGGCTGAATAAGATCAAAACGATAATCTAGTAAAATGACGAATATTGTAGCAATCAAACAATGTTGTGATATTCAAGTAAAACCCAAATCTTAAACAACATACATAAACAGTGTTAACTGAAAAAAAAATAGCCCATATCAATACTTTGCCAACATTCTTTAGACGGATTCATTTAAATCACATGTCACGTACATGAGGAGAAGTAGTTTACATTTGAATTAATAAAAGATGGATCAGCAAAAAGATTCAATGTTAAAGGATCTCGATACACGATGCGATTTGGAAATAAATAAGCATTATCCAAGGTAGTATTGATTTCAATTTCAATCCGTATCATATATTGTAAGAGAGAACTGTAACATAATACATCGTTGTTCATTTCAAACGTAAATTGAGAATCATTGGAATCAAAGCAAATGTAACATTTTTTGTGTGAAAATGTCAGTATTGTTGTTATTATGTTGTTACTGTGTTGTTACTGTGTAGTTTGCTTGTTTGATTTTTTTTTCAATTATGCAAAATGGGTTGATTTCAGGTTTGAATTGAACAAAAAAAACCCACGAACACGTTAATACATCAGGTATATATTTATAACTTGCAGACCTCATAGGTACAATGTTAACACTTGATGAACCATTGCATTGAAAGTATGCAGTTTAGATTTAAACTAATGGTATCAACATATATTGATACCATATATTTGGAATCCCAAAACTTGAATAGTCAACGAAAGACCAAAATCAAATATTTCACATTTTGTAATTACTGTTGTACAACTATCAGTATATCTGATAGTCGTACAACTATCAGCATATATGAATTTGATTACAAAACTGACACTATATATATAAGTAATATAAATAATAAAAAGTAGTTCAGATTTTAACCCATTACCAGTATATCTATATAAAAAATGATGTTGAAAAAATCAATACTTGAATCTAAACATCTCAAAGCAGATCATAAACAAATAAAACCAAATTTCTTTCTGAAATTTTGTATATCTAACTTTTCAAGCTTTACGAGAACTGTAATTAAAATTCAATTATTAATTACGTGTTTTTTATATTGTTAGAAGTGCTTAACTTATTTGTTACCATGAAATGTATTGTATCAGAAAAGACCCTTTTAATGTTACCTTCAGCAATATATTGGATAAAGATATAATTTCTATATTCTGCATGCAGTAGTATCGAATTATACGCTTCATGTGATCTAACAACTGCATCGTGAAGAAGATATTAAAATGATATAGAGAGAATAACATAAATATGATATAGAGTACGTTATCAATAATAATAATTATTTTTTATATTTTTTTTCCTTTATAATATTTGTCTTGAAGAAGTCAGAGCTATCAGAGCTACTCCTGACTAAAGCTTGACAGTTTAAAGCTTGTCCGACGCCGATCCGTTAAAGTCTACCAATAATTATGTTGTGTTAAATATTCTTCAACAAATTTCAAAAATACATATGAAAATGAAAAGAGCTCTTATTCATGTTCAATTAAATTCACTCTTTTAAAAGTACCAGTAGTAATCGCCTGAGTATTTTTTCTTCAACTTAGGTATTTGCAGCAAAGCTATGATCATTTGTTTTATTTAGGTTGTATATATATATATTTCATATACTTAAACTTTCTTTTATCATAAAGAGAGAAACTTGAGATTCTATTCAATGTATATCATATTAAAGTGGAAGGATTATTCCATTTCTTTTGAAGTTTGATTTTTTTAAATAAATACCAGAAACATATATCTTTTTCATCCAATTTACAAAGAAATTGGTTTCAATGGTTATGGCTTCACGCATATATTATAGTTTTATTCAACACAGTTGAAAAAAGATGCAAGTTATCTATAATGTATATGATTGGCGGAATAATACCTTTTTTTTAAAGGTGACATTTCAAGTAGTTCTAGGAAACAGGAAAGGTATGTAAATTGAGAAGGAAAAGGACAAAGGTATGTCACACATTATACATTCTGGGTGTCACTTTAAAGTAATTTGAAGACAGGTCTATTAATATAAAGGACAAAAACGATTCACCATCTTTGTTTTAATCCTGAATTCAACGTGCTAAAACTAAAACGTGATTGGGTGATATTTCATCAAGTTAATTTCTTACTGACCTTATTTAATTCAGCATATATCTGCGAGTTCCAAAAATACTCGTTGCACTACGTGACCTAGATAAAGAGACAACAACGTATATGTCGAAGTCAATCTTTATCTTTCTCATTAAAATAATAATGTAACCTTAGTTTTATTTTCGTAATTGACACAAAACTGTTTATTTAACTTATTTAAAGTAAGTGTTCTGTTTAATTTGATAACTTCTACTTGATTCTACTCACCCCGAATGACAAGCTTGCTTGAAATGTTTGTCAAGCATGTTTAACGACGATAATAGTGACATGTTTACAACTAAATTGTTACTTGCATTACTTGTTTTAAATTCAATGAGAAATAAAATTAAATAAAGATGAGAGATGTTATTTGTTTTCTAAAAATATTAAACAAAGGTAAAGGGAAAATCCAACAGAAAGATAATGCTTGAGTAAATATTATGATTCTGATGTCAA